>DWMG01002062.1:0-13893 GCA_018244855.1 Elbella merops | reverse complement strand
GGGCATGCTGGTTGGAGATTGCAAGTTTTTAGTTTAATATTGTCATTATATTGCATTAAATCATTAGTTCTTATGCATATATTAATATGGTTACATTACGGCGAAATGCATAGCACATGGCCTGTTACACTACACACTGTTTAAACTCAAACATGTCACATACTAGTTCACTGCTTGTAACGTACACTTGTAATTGGGCTACACGCAAATACGTCATTGGCTCGAGATGTTGTCCATGTGTAGTTAATTGGGTTTACACGCGGCATAATTGCACGGATCCGATAGTGAGGATGATCAATGAAGTACCTACGCTTCGGGATAATTGGTCGGTACTGTATTCAATGTCGGAACACTCATGCCTCGGTCGTGTACAATGTTGGTTGCAATGTACAAAAGGAATAGGACTCCGAAATTGTACGCATGCATGTACAATATGTAAAATGTTTAATATTTGCTTGCTCGTTTGCCCCCTATTTTATAAAAGAAAAAAAATAATATGTGAAAATTCGTAAAATTTAAAGGAAAGCTATTTTTTTATTTCATAATTGTAAGCGAATTCCTTTACCACCATCTACATACATAAATATATTTACTTTTAATATAGTTAGTTCTGTCGATATACGACATTAATACTGTCCTTATATAACAGTTTTGAAGAACGCATATGGCATCATAAATACACTAATGAACACAACCATCCACCGTTAGAAACGCACAGAAGTGGCCAATTAAGATGGTATTCACTATGTAACCTTCGCTTATAGTACTGATTGAAGAGCGCAGTTGTGTAGGGGCTTCACTTTCGTTTCAATATATCGTTTCAATATATAACGATGTAACTTTTCAGCAGAGAGCTTCACCAATTAGTACATTTTAAGAATTTTCTTTTTATAGGAAAAAACCGCAGTTTGTTTTATGAAAGTATAAACCCACGTAAAGTAATAGAAAATGTTTTAATGTTTTAAGGTTAATGAATGTACAGTTGTTAAACTCCGCCAATTAGTACGTATTAAGGACCTTCACGTTATAAAACAAACCGCAGATTTTTTTAATTAACCCACACAAGAGTTTTTGGGTAAAGAAAAGTTCATTAAACAAGGCCAGGACACCAGTAACAATTTGCAAAAAGCGCTAGAAGTCCGTATGTAGGTTTTATTCCGATTTTGTAACAATACTAACCGTGACACTTAATTTTTCTGTTGGAAACCGCATCCGTGAAGCCTTCATCCGGTACTCATTTAGTATTTTATGTAACGCTATTAAATACGTCATCTAAAAGGTTTTATTATGGCAGAGTTACACTTCCGTCCTCGTGAAATATATATTTTATACGATCCTAAGAGCTTCGAATTACGAGTGTTTCGTAACGCTTTACGGCTTTCCGATTTTATAACGTTATAATGTTCTTCAAAGCTACTTTGACATAATTCAAAACGGACCGTGTTGGACATTCTTGATTTTCCAATTATTTCATTGGTAAAAGTCTCGAAAATTCTAAAAGCAAAATAATTGAAGACCACGTTGAATATTTCTACTTTAGTAGAAAATTTCAAACTTACACAAAGTTAGGTTTTATTATGTGAGAAAGAAAATAAAACGAAGATAGTTTCTGAATTTCTGTGAAGTGGGAATAATATTTTTCGTTTTAAGGTCGTAGTTCGAGGAAATATTATAAAGAATAAGACGACAATTAATAACGAGTAAATACTGTACAAAAAACTCTTAATGTCAAAAATATTTCTATAAATTCGTTTAACGTATGTTTTAATAATATAGCGAATAGTTCTGAAGCCTCTAATACATGTTCGCCGACCGTCGCCGAGTGAACACCAATACCAGTGTGTAGACAGTATATTTGCATTGTGTTGCCATCGCTTGGTGTCACTCCCCTAGTTGGCTGAGTAAAGTCAAGCGCGACGGTGTATAGATAGAACTCATTTGGCGTAGCTCGTCGTAATTTGCAATCGCTCGCGACCACTTGCCGCACTTCGGAGCGCTGTCGGTTTTTCGGCACAAATCAAAGGCATTCTCGCGCGCTCGGCTAATGGTGTTCACAAGTTCACCGCACGCCATTACGCGGTTGTTTCAATTCACAATACAAACTTACAGAGCCCAGCGTGTGGGCATATCTTCAAAACTCGTCTATATTAGTCATTTGCATTTGCATTGGTTGCAGTAGCACTTGCTTTGACCAACATATATTGCAGGCTTAAGAATTTCGATAAAATAAAATAAAAAGCTATATTGTTTCTTGAACTTTTTCCCTACTAAGTTTATTCAAAATTGGATAACCTAACGTCCTATACGTCCCTGCCTATACGTCCCCGGACGATTAGACAGAGGAGTGCAGTAGGTACACTCGCACGGTTCTTCAGTTATGTTATGGGCACGTCTCTTTATGGAAAAGGGGTGAGACTAAAGCTATTCATAGGTCACAAACTCAGATTCTATGCCACTACTGGGAATTTCAAGTTGGAAATACACAAGAATACTTTGGATAGTTACTTATAAAACAAAACACAACAGACAGATTTACATTCATTTCCGCGCGTAATTCCCGTGTTATTGATTTCACGCTCCACTAATAACATCTCCGAGGGAAATACGGAGAGGAAATGAAAGAAACAACTCTTAATTAGCTAGGCACTTGAAGCGGGTTCGAAGTTTTGGCGCGACGAATAATGAAAGCTATAGCTAGGCTATAGGCTTTCTCTTTTCACCGAAAGGGGTACGCAGGGCAAATCGCGCACGCCGTCGCCACTTCACATATAACGGGACACTTTCCTTTCAAGGACCATTATAAACTGAAAAGCGGGAGCAAAAAACTGACAACAGTCTCTTGTTATTATTTTTCAATAGGAAAACAAAAATCATAACCGTTCAATATCCGCACGCAAAAAGGTATTTAAGTACATAAACGCTGTATTTGTAGAGACATAATATTATAAGGGACGGAAGGGATTTATTGTATTCTATAACGGTTAAGTAGTTGGTATAAGTATTTATGTTAGTATATAATAGCTACACATTGTACTTTCTATTCCATTTATATACGCGTTATTGCCTGGACACCGTAGCTATGTTACGAACTGTACGAGGATGAAATATGTGTACTTAATATAAAAGGGTTTTTCCATTGGAATAAAATAAACTTCAGTATACATAAGAACAATTAATTTCGGGTGGAGGCAAACAATTAGAATTTGCTGGTTTATTGCGTATATATCTTATCCACTATACGTTCCGCTTACGTAGGCCTGAGAGGGTAAAAGGGTTTGCCGCCGGCGGTGGTGGTGTAGACGTAAATCGATTGCATCCCCCGAAACCTCGATTTCTAGTTTAGGCACTTCAAGTCTAGTCAAATTTTATCCGAACCATCTATCGATCCCGTTTATACTCCTGGCCGTTTAAGATCACATCCAAGTTTTCGTATTACTGGCGCTTTTCAAGTCTCTGTAGGCTTTTTCCTGCATAAATGGAGGCTATAAAACAAACCGTAGGTAATGGGCTGAACGATACTACTACTTCAAGAGTCGAGATTATTCCCGAAGGTCTGGCGACTATTTATTTTATTGATCAGTTTTGCGACTCTAGATATTAAGTACGATAGCAAATATTCGAATGCTAGTTATTATAAAATTAACAAACAAAATCCTAACTAGTCACATACATGGACCGTTGATCGAGAGGTTCTGGATTCAATTCCCGGGTGGGGGTGTTATTGGACTTTTTTTTTCTAATGAAAATGTCTAGTAGTTGGAATCTGTATCCAGTGTATGACATTAGACTTCACCACCTATACCATAAAGGGACATAAATGTGACAAGTAAAACGTGAGAGTATGTTACACTCCTCTGCCTAACCCTTCGGGGATTACAAGCGTGATTTTACAATCACGCTTACATTGATCTATGATATAATAGTTCTGCTATTATCGTTGTCGTCATCGACATCGTCGTCAACCATCTCAGTCCACTTCTGTCTTTGTCCACTTTTGACTTTGCCTCCAAACAATTTACTTGATGTCACACATTAAAGAGAAAATTAGAAGTGTAGTTAATACAAGCTCTTATTACTAATGTCCGAATAACTTTATTTCATTATAACCACCCGGTTGATCAAAGGCGGCTAATTTGATTTTAGATCACCGAAGCGTAGCCTCAAAATAAATTAATATTTAGTGGCGAATCATAAAGCCTTGATTAAAACAGCAATATGGAACAAAAAGAATTTCATGAATCGTCTATTGTTCAATTGAGGTCATAATTGGCAGAACGGTCGCCGTGTCGGCTTCACAAAGGACTCGTTACCGGTAACGAATCGGTGGGTCTTGTGATCTAAATAATGAATTCGAATGTCTACTGTGACTCTGTTGTCTCTCGTGACTCTTTGTGCTCAGCCCGTTACATCCACGGAACAATGAATCTTAGTGTACATGGTTTAGTTTGGACCATTATGTCTGTATCGCCCGCGGCTTTTACCAAATACGCCCAATCTTTGCTACGTAGGACAAATTCTAGGATAACAAGTTCTTAAATCATTTGTAAGGAAACTATATTGACAATGAGGTTGTATAAGCTATAAATATTATTACCACCCTACAATCAGATGAATAACAAGTCATATCAGTACACAAAAATGTAGCATTTGCAATCCAATTATGACTACAAATAGTATTTGTGATCAGTCTGTGGTAAGACCAAATATGTTTTAATATACTCGTAGAGATGAATTTGAAAGAGGGAATCGATTAATGGCCGCGTATTGTGTTTCATTTATTAACAATGGATGAAAGCAATTTATTAATTTACCAGATTGTTTGAGCGATTGCGAAACCATTCAACACTTTGATCTCGTTCTGTTTATCGCTAGTAATACCACTCAATTGCAACACTCACTCACTCAACACTCACTCACTCAACACTCACTCACTCAATACATTACTGCTTATTGATAATAACGTATAATTGTGTAGGTATACAAATTTTGACATCTATGTTATGTCAATAAGGATACGCCATTTAAACCGCGTGATCATTTGGATACATTTACGCAACAGTGATTTAAAAAGGAACCTATTTTATTTACATTTCCTTGTTATTATTTTATTTACAAGTACATTACGTCATCCTCGTTGTAATTCATAATATGTTATAAACTATCTGTTGAGCGAAACTTTAGTAAAGGCGAGAGTAACTAGTAACTCGCTATGTAACAATATATACTTGAAGCGATGAATCAGTACTCGCTTACCAGTTGATCGGGAGTGGTCAAACAAGCGGTTGAGGCTCGCTGGGATCTCACGCTAACGAGGGCCACAATTGAGTTAACCGCGTACACAAAGCTAGGTTAAATGCGGATCAAAGCCTCTGCAGACAAGTCTCTAAGGCTATGCTATGATAGCTTTGTGGTAAATTAATCTGGCGGAGAGTTTTAAAATGGCCTTTCTGGAAAATGTTTACAACATTATTGAGGCAAAGAGTATAGACACGGAGTTTTAGTGTCGGTTAATCACTTTTATCAGTGTTCAGAGACTTCAATATTTTGAATTCTTAACAGTGTTATATTATACAGGTTTTTGAACCTTTACTAGACATAAATAAAAATAAAAGTAAACAAAGTGCTATACTTTCCTTATGAAGTCATTTGTTTTATCTAACTTTTTCTTGTTAAATAAAATTTAACTTCACGCCTGTAATCCGCGAAAAGGTAGGCAAAGGAGTGTATTACACTCCTGTTTCACCAGTTACATTTACGTCCCATGGAATAGATGGTAAAAAACCTAGGTAAACCTGATTTTTTTAAATGTAAACTACGTTTTCCGACCGTTGTTACGTCTGCCTACCCATTTGTGACTACAATCTGCTCAATAAGCAATAATAGCAATTGGCTTATAACATTATGTTTATTTCGCAGGAATTTAAATGTGGCTTTGTTTACGATCGCGCACGTTTCCCGTTGCCAGATATTAGGATTGATTGGTCACTTTCTCTAACATCAAAGCAATGGCGATTGTCATTGTTAGCATACCACCTGAAACCGGACGATCGCACGCCGACCGGACGTGACATGAAAAGCGGCTTGACTGTATCTCTTGTTTCATATTAGCGGTAACTGTCACTAGCGTGGAAATCAACATATGTCGATGTTCTCTCCCCGATTTACGTTGTTACGACTTCAGTATATAATGTAGCTCCATTAAAAGTGACGTAATGCTTATTGCAGCATTTGTCACCGCGTCTGCTTGTCGTCTTTCGGTTCTATTGAAGTATTTCAGCTACAAGTTACAAGGTGATGTCGATAGTATTTTGTATACGTATCACTCACACAGAGAACTGCTCTGTTGATTCTAAGTGGATTGCATTAATTTTATTATTAATTCGGTGAAATTATTACAATATTTTATTAAAGAATATCTTGTTTTGCCCAATAATAAACAAGGTATGTGTGTATAAAGAAAATTCCTGTTTATGTACTGGCAACTGCTTATGTACGTACGTACTATCATTCAATACGTTACTGTACTATCGTTCATTACGTTAGAGTCCAAGGGGGAACGGCCGGCGTTCATTGCATTGCATCCATGCGTGCTATCATCCTCATTGCTTTGTATATATGACTATGCCGACCTGTAATCGATATACAGAATACACAGCATACGAGAGATCAATGTGCCCAGCAATACCAACATTCCAGAGTAACAAATCCTATATATTCACGATAATTTCGGGAAGACTATTCAAAATAACTCTGTATCAGACCCAATAAGGGACTGCCACAATAACAAGGTTGATAATCAAAATATCTCCATTACATTCAGCAGCTTAAGACCAGCGATACATGAGGCATGCTAATAGTTCTACTATAGGCATACTAAGGCATACTAGGCATACTAATAGGCATACTAATAGGCATACTAATAGGCATACTAATAGGCATACTAATAGTCTGAAGCCAAACATACCCTTTATAAAAGGATAGATATCGGTAACTTTGATGTGTATCTCTTAATCCTTGATTTTTCTTTAAGTAATTAAAGAGCGATTGATTCCAATTACATCTGATGGAAATAAATATGCAGCCACGGATGTAGCAATTTGGTCTAGAAAGTGCCTATTCAATCTTATCGCCGGCAGGGAGTTCCACTGCTGCAGTTTCTAGAAGAAACAATTTACCGAGTCGCTTCGTCCTCCTCTGAGGAGTGTCTACAAGATGTGGATAATGGCCTGCGGCTAGACGTCCGATGGTTGATTGCAACAAATTGGACTCAAATTATGGAGCTCAGGTGCACACTTTGCCAAATGGTGTCTTAACAACGGTGTCGTCGTACGCCTACCCCATAACACCGGGCATTATTAGATGGTTTATAGACAGCAGGATAATTGCAGGAATAACAGATCTCCAGGGAACTCCGCCATTTATATCCCGTATCAATTAAGGACCACACCAGTAACCGGGCGCAAATGTGATAAAATCTCCCGGTCGCCCGCAAACAGATCACAATTAGACGATGCGTCCAAGAGAACATTAAGCGCCGTGAGAGTTCAATAAATCTGTAGTTATTAAAGATATATACAAAACAGATTATATTAGAGTGGTGTGAATGTAAATATGACGAGAGCGGTAAAGCCCGTGCGGGTCGAGAGCTTTAGGTAAATTACGTACATTTTACAAAAACATTTAATATCTCGGCAAAAACTTCTTATTTACCGTTCGATACAAAAATACCTTTGCGTGTAGTAAATAAACTGAGTTCATTGCGCTGAATGAAATTAATTGAGTGGGTGGCTGTGAACGAAAGCAATTTGTAACGAATAAATCGACAGATAAAGTGTTTTGTATTTGAGAACGATAATTACGCAACTTTGGTATGTATATTACAATTAAATCCCAAGATATTCATTTATATATACTTGTACATCTACAACACGTTGAATATTCGTAAGCTAACGTGTTGTTCTGAAATATATATAACATGTAATAAATGAGAAACAAAATGAACCTATTTTTTCATAAGTAAATTATCTAAAAGAAAAACATAAAATGATTTTTTTTAGTATATACTCGTATTGTTGTAGTCACTAAAGCATATTGAATAGAAGTATCATAGTTACTAAATCAGAATAGTAGACTAAAATATAAGCTGGATGAAACAAGTAGAATAATCGATTGTCTCCTGTCCTTCACTCTGTGGACAGCTACGGTGGCAGATGACGGACGCGCGCGTCCGCAAACCGACTTGATATGAACATCGAACTGATAGGACAACCTATTCCGTCTATCTCCAAAGGCAGTATTGAAGATTGTAGTGTGTGTACGCATCCGTCGTACAAACATATAAACTGTGTAAATGCAGCGTAAACGTATTTTTTTTTCAACCCATTACAATTCCTTACTCCGGGGGTGCCGGGTTCAAACTCATGGCGCGCACCTCTTTACAAAAGTGCGTTTTAAATTTAAATATCACTTGCTAACGGTGAAGGAAAACATCGTGAGGAAACCTGTACAGCTTAGAATTTATAAAAAAATATATATATATTTTCTAAGGTGTGTGAAGTCTGCCAACCCGCACTTGGCCAGCGTGCAGCAGTAAAATTGTAATGGGTTGAAAAAATATATATATCTATAGTCCATCATGACCAGTATATAATTAAATCAAATATAATACATACATTTTTGTTTGCTTCATTGATTCAGTTCAATGAGCGTCTCATTATTCTGTGTTCCCTTAATTAGTAGTAGGTATTCATTTTGGTAGGAACTTTCTCTGTGTCAGCCCACAGTGTGTAGTCGGTTTCCATTGTGATCGTAAGATCTTTAAACGTTATCAAAAGCCTTCAAGGCAATTTTTAAACATCGTACATTTTTTCAATGCACACCCTTCTTAGATCAGTTGAGTTTAATTTCCTATAAATACGCTTTACGATTGTTTTCACGTTCATTGTCAGACACAATGGTGCTTCGTTAATTCAATGTAGGTATAATAATAGATACTTAGTTACAACGTAACTTATCAAATATCTGTACCAATAGTTTTATTAGCACTGTTAACACTGATTAACAAAATTGTACTGATAGTGACTGTCAATTAAATGCTAAGAACTTTAACGATGTAATGTCTTTCTGTATAGTGTAACAGTGATTGCAATGGTTTTCTTACAATCAGTCTAACCGTAACGATGAATCATTTCTAACTGAACAAATAATATAACCATTTGCGTTGATAACAAAACTAGTCCTACACAATCAAAATCTTAATTGAATCTTACTTACACTAGCATTGTTTATATCACAACTCCAGGGGTATTGTTTTGATATAATCCTGCTTACACCACGGGAAGCGAATCATTTGTAAATGATCGAAACACTACACCTAGATAACACAAGCAGACTGTTCGGCTTATCAAAATGTATTCACTTACTTGAGTATTATTAATTTACGCTATTATTATTCGCAATTGAGTAGTTTGTCCACTAGATGGCGTTGTTCCTAAAATACTGGTGATGACATACGGTGACGAGATGTGGTCCTTTGCTGTGGGCCTCGTACACAAGCTCCAAGTAGTTCAACAAGCTATGGAGAGAGCTGTGCTCGGAAATTCTCTACGCGACAGAATCCGAAACGGTGTTTACTGGTAGTTTAGAAAAAATGTGCACTTGTAAGATACGGTATTATCGGAAAGGGCGGTTCTATTCTTAGTTCGCAGCCTGCGTTTTGCGGTCGAGTATTTCATAAGGCTATTTGTCATTACATATACCGTGATGGACACTTTTCGATTGTTTGTATTCGATTAGTCCTAGGGTTGCAGCCACTGTTTCATTCATTTTGATCGTTCCTTTAAAATATATGGGTATTTTTAAAGAATAATAAACATAAGCGAAAAGGAAAAATAAGTGGATATATCCATACATTTATTCTCATCGACATACATTAATATGAAATTATATTCCTTCACTTATGTTGATTAGAATGGTAGTGCAGTGACTGTACTATTGAACACGATGGAAAATTAAATTTTTAATACGATATTATTAAAAAATACAATTTTGAAAATGTTAATAACAAGATCGTTATTATAAGTCTAACGTGTTAAGTCTTACGTGTTAAGTCTAACGTTGTTTATGAAGTCTAACGTTATATAAGTCTCAGGTGGGAAAATAATAAAAATGTTAGTAATAAAAACATGTGCATGGGGACCTCGTAATACGAATATAATGATGAATCTTATTATTGATTATGTATAGATTGAGATAAATTATTAATAGACACATATGTATGAATTGTAATAGTTTTCAAATGCTTAACCATAATGAATAAAGTGCCTTTACAGAATGAATTAATTATTTTTTATACATTATTATTTTTATTAGGTTAACATAAATATAAATTAATTAAACATTAAATACTTAGTAATATTTCAATATTCCAAATATATTGCGAGTTTCTCTTCTTCATTACCGGTTCGTCCACCGCCTATCTGACTACTCTCCTCATGTGATCTTAATGTTCTATATAACTTAAAATTTTGAGGACCGTCAGCAAAGAAATTTAATTTCAATAACATGTGGAAAATCGATAATCGATGCTTTTTATTATTTTATTTGTAAGCATTTTTAAATCGATTATTCATCACTCATCATCATTTCATTATTCATCATCATTATTCCTCATTCATCATCATTATTGTTAACCAAAGATTCATTATCTGTTAATATTACCTGTTAATTAGAAACTAAATTACCTACAGTCATTGATGTGTTTAATGTTTGATAATAATAATTATGCTATAACTACTTAGCTCTTTTATGTAATCTGATCTAAAGTTAAACTATTAATTAGCGACATATAGTGACGGATTTTTATAAAAACGTTTTTAATTAAAATGATAAAATTTTATTCGCAGTGAATGTGAGAGCCTACACTAGTTACGAGTATTTTTTTCAATCAGTAAAGGTGTCAAATACATTGATTTATACACATTTTAATATTTTCTTATTTTTCGTTCTCATCGATAAAAGCAGTTGCGCAGCATCTTGAATTTAAATCCAACCTAAAAAAAATCTGATAATTTTTGACGATGACGATAAATTTAAGATGTTGCCCGTCGTCGTTTGTTATTTACTTAGCATTTCACAGTTTGCTGTATATAAGAAATAAAATTCTGTAGAACAATGTACAATCATCGTACTTACTTAGTAATCATCAATTCTGTCATGATCCGATGTATCAATTCACTGTTAGGCACGGTTTCTCATAGAATGAAAAATGTTAAAATCATAGTTTGCCACGATGTCCAAGTGCAGCTTGGCTTCACACAGCTTTTCAAAATATTGTACAGGGCTCTAAAATATGCAGCAGGTCATTTCACTATCTTCTCTTTCACCGTCACAGCACGTGATACATTACATAGATATTAATGCTGGCTCATTAATGTACCTATATATATATTTATAACTAAGCATCGTCAATGCGTATGAGAATACTTTATTGATCTAATATGGTACAATAGCAAACGCTTTCACTGTACGGTGACTGAATAATCAAAGCATCCATTTATGTAAAGTGGAAAGTGCTTTGAGTCTGCAGTCCATCTTTCTGAATGTGCAAATGGGGTAAATATAACTCGAATATTTGAAGCATGTTTTATGATAATATAATATATTAGGATGAACACAGGGCCATACACACACACACACACACGTACGCACGCACGCACGCACACACACACACATACACACACACGCACACACACATAAGGAAGTTATTATTAAGTTTATATTGAGAGAATAGCTATGAAAGTTCTCATTATATGAGTAAAATGATTTAATTAAAGAATTCAATATTTCCGTGAAACCATTAGCGAAAAAGATATATACATATATATGGGTGTCCTCAAACGAATGAAATAATGTGTGTATATGAAATACATGCTAGTGATAGTAATTGAGGTTGTGTGCATATTCTTGTATTTGTGTGTTACCAAACATAAAAGAATAATGGTGGAAAAGAAACATATTTTACTGGCTCGCCTTAAAATTGACTTAACCATTTGTAATAATTGAAATTCACAATGTACTTGACATGATTTAATCATTGTTTACCCCGTAACGGACATGGTTTAATGATATAAAATGAAATAATTTTTTTAATCACTTCACATGTTTGTCGAAAGTACATAGTTTTCAATTTTATTTTGAGGATATTTGAGGGTTAAAAAAACAATCTCGATATAATTTAAATTTTAGAAAATATGCCATTTACTGGAACACTTATGTATTGAAACGGTTCCTCTTAAACAGAAACCATATTTAATAAAATATGGTACTGCACCAACATCCAGATGCTTATTTCGAAAGCGTCATTGACAACCCTGATGGCGAGCAGCGCCGGAGCGTACTGGCTGACGTTGAGCTACGAATGACATACTCGTTTGATTTATGCCTCCATTGTGAAGACGGTCGCATTTAATTGCAAAATAAGGTCGACAGGTATGATCGCAGAACGTGTAATTATATTGATCGTAAACGTATTGCTTTGAATTGTAATTGAATGCGGTATTAATTATGCAACGGGGCCTTTGACAGCTTTATAAACACCCATTATTGCCCTTTTTATACAGCAAAATATGTAGAACTTGTTCTGCTTTAATAGTGTACCTCTATCTGTGTTATCGATCTAAGTATCTATGTACGTTCGTAGGTAAATGGTATGTAGGGTTGCTGCATGGGATATGTTTTGTTTATTTGGATGCTTTCAGTTTCAAAATTAAAAATTTCGGTCTATTTGCATGTAATCTTTATTGCTTTTGAAGGTGGTACAATTGTTTCTCGAATGTTCGATGGTGAAGCTCATTGTACTGTGTCAGAGAATGTTATGAATAGTTAGACTAAGGTGTAACTATTTTGTGCTATAGTGTGGGAGGTTTGTAAGTAATATAAGACACTACAAATAATCCGTCCTATTTCGAATAGTATTCACAATTTTCTGATCTGCATAGACCACTTGTAGTTATGAGGCTTGTATGTTTGTCTCTACGTACTAATTTATATATACCTTCTAGAGAAAATACCAAAAGAATATTCGGTAGGTTATCTTTATACAGAATTTTTTAAAGAATTTTTTCATACACCCTTAAGGTTAGGGGCTGGTGTGATTATTTCACAATGGGTTTTGTTTGACTAATTCTTTGGTATACAAATGCTTTTAAAAATATTACTCAGTACGTTGAAATATTCATGTAAAATGTTTATGTCTTACTAAGAAAAATGGGCACTCCTATATTGGAGTTATCATCATGATTGCGGTCTTTGTCTTAAGTTATGACATCCTTGGAAGCGGTTATTAATTTTTCATCGTCTCGGATAAAAGTACCTTGATGTAGAGCTTCACCATTATGGAAGCAGAAGCCTCAATTTTCGCAATAAATTTACATGAGCGTTTTTAATTCTGATGGCTTTCTTAAAATAGAACTCGCTTACTCTACTGTATGATCAATTCTTTTTTGTTTCACTGTGGTAATACGACAGTTTAAAACCATAGGACGAATGCGGTTGGATAGTTGTCAGATTTTATAAATATATGCATTTGGGAATTTTTTTTCGAACACAATTTTGTATCACAAGATTGAAGTAATCCCGATTTCAACAGATCGGTCATTCTCAATACCTTAATATTTCTGTGTACTAAATAGGTCAACATCTGGATTTTAATTGAGTATGTTAATTAAAAGTTTCTTATATAGTTTTTAATATTTATGGTGGGGCGGAGCATTAGAAGAAACTCAGTTTACCCAGGTTTCTCACCACCTATTCCATGGTGGGACGTAAACGTAACTGGTGAAACGTGGGAGTGTTCTGCATTCCTCTGCCTACCTCTTCGGGGATTACAGGCGT
>DWMG01002061.1:0-13894 GCA_018244855.1 Elbella merops | reverse complement strand
CGCCCTCCGGCCCGGTGGGATGACGATCTGCGAAAGGCTGCAGGCAGATGCTGGATGCGACAAGCCGAGGACAGGGCATGATGGCGCTCATTGGAGGAGGCCTATGTCCAGCAGTGGACTGAGATAGGCTGATGATGATGATGATGATGGTGAAAATATGTGATAGGCGCAAAGAAAGTCACGAATAACTTGACATTATTTCAATGTATGTATGTGTTAACATATTATTTTTAAAGGCTTTGTGTTCGCTGCTGCAGACCATTGAGTGGGAAACTAACTACGAACTCATATAATTTGCACTATTCAAAGCTAACAATTCAGCTGCTACATAAATAGGATCTTCCCACGGGATTTGAACTGTAGCCGTTTGGTGTGGGGACCTAATTTTCTAATTTGTATATTATTTTTTTAAATGATTTAAAACAATTTATCATAATTATGTAATAAAGTTCGGAAATTTTAATATAATAATCGTAATATATTGTTATATTGAGAGTCATTTATTAAAGGTATATAATGTCAAATACGAATTGCTCAAATGATATTGCGAAATCGCTATCGACGCACCTATTGCTGCAGAGCAGCAGTGATTGAATAGTTAAGTTGCAACTCGAGCAGCGGGGCATGAAACGATGTGTGCCAATTTAGTACTCGGGTTTGACAACACATTTGTTAATAATCTCAGCTAATGGAGTTAGAGATTGGACACATGTACATATATTGGTGATGATATTTTATTCGCGCTAAATGCGTACTCGTATGCTGTTTAATTTGTTGACTCTTATTAACTGATATGTAATTGTAGTTTCCGTCCTTATAATTTTTTTTTCCTCCGGTATTTAATTTATTAGTATATAATGTTTCACGATACATGCGAATTGGTTTCTAAATTGTTGTTAAATAATTAAACGTATTTATGTTAAAAATGCAACTAGTCAGCGTCATTATAGCTTAACATTTATCAGTAAATAAAGAATAGAACAACTCTGTTTGAGCTGAAGTCCGGTCTGCAGTAAATATTATATGGCAAATGTTAGAACTTATACAACAACACATTATCGCAAGTTTATATACCGCGATATTATCACATAGGTATGCTTGGTTTTATTCCGTGAGAGGTTTGCTTTCGATAATACTTGCGTACTAAGAAAATTTCACATTTACTATTTTCCTTTAGCGTTTTCTCTTTTAGAACGCTTCTACTCTTATATAGCAATTAATTAGCGATGCTCGCTCGAGGACTCTTCTAAAATCCAAGAAAATTTCCGCTTTGGGATTTTGTATTTCATAATACTTTAATTGAAATAAGCATTTGGTATACTGTTACGTTGTTACTGTTACGTTGTACAGTATTTTAGAACGTCATAAATGAATTAAACATTTTAGAGTATTTGTGTAGCATCACGCCTGTAATCCCCGAAGGGGTGGACAGAAGAGAGTAATAACTACACTGCCACGTTTCACCAGTTAAGTTTTAAGTCCCATGGAATAGGTGGTGAGCTTATTGACATATACTGGGTACAAATCCCGAATTCGAGTCATTACTAGAAATTAGAAATTAGAAAAATCCACTAGTACCCGACCGGGATTTGAAACCACTACCTCCCGATCTGCAGTCGCGCTTGCAACCATTCGATCAACGAGACATTCTAGTCAGCTTAGAGGATTTAATACAGCAATACATTAATATGCCTATCGTATAGTCTATGAATCTATATATTCTATAACCATCTCGCTTAACAAGCTGTTCGATACTTGACAATTAAATACTCTAATTGGATAATTATTCGCCGCTTAAAACACATATTGCGTAATGAAACTTAGCCAAGTACACATGGATATAGATGCTCGTTAATTGATTGCAGACACACTTATGAATACAAACATTCGCTGCTAAAATCCTCGACGCGACCAAAGCAACGAGACGAAACGTGCTGAATACAAATAAAATTAACTTCGACAACACTTGCGCTTTGTGCGCTACAATGAACAATTCCTTGCTTACCTACATAATAATAGAGTCACGAAACAAATTTAATATAAACTTCCCAAGAAAAATACATATATTTTTACAAAGCTAACTGTTTGAGGATTGCAAGCTGCATATCTGTTCTATAGCGCAACGTAAAATAATATAACCGTATTGAGCTTTCACGGGATAGCATAGAACTGCATACACCAGGCATTCCTTGAGTGTATAAAGAAATCCAAGCATGTATATAGAATTTTAAAAAATCCGAGTTAAAATAAAATTACATTTACACAGCTCTAGATGTTACAGACTAAAACATTTTTTAATAACGAATATGACGACTATAAATCTTACAAACGAAATGCCAACGTTGTTCATTAACAAATTAAATGAAGCCTTTTATTTAAAGAGCACAAGTAATTCTAACACATCGTATTGGTAAGTCGCAAAAGTACGCCGAATGTAGATATCTCGTTAATAAACTTATTGGCAATACATTAAGACGTTGTCGCGAATTTCTTTCTAAAGTTGGCGAAAGAACGCGTAACAGATGTTTTCACACGCGTTGGCCGCGCCTCCCTCCGACGCTCAAATCCCAAATGTAATCCCGACGAACGACTCCGAGCCAACTCTACCGTGCCTCCTGTTTATTTATGTGACAAATTCTTACACAGCCACGTTAAATCCAAAATCATGTGCTTATTCTTGTGTAGATTTATTTTACTTTTCTCAATTTTCTCGAGCACTTCTTATTATTTCATTCCTTTCAAATGGTATATATTAACTTGTGGAATATAAACGTATATATTTTCCACCCCATTTCGCATTCCAACTCAGTAAAAATAGAGAAGCTTGTAATGAAATTTTAAAAGACAAAGTGTTATCGGAATAACTGTAGAAGTTATGCATAAGATAGACTCTCAATAACCTTAAGAATTGTATGACTAGTAAATCTTAGAATAATATAAAAACTCTTCTCAACTCAGCCGTGTTTCTACACGTTTCTGCTGGCGAACAAATTATATATCTGTGATTTTTCTTCTTGTTACAGATTCAAATATTTGGTTTTAATTCTCAGTTATATTCGAACTTTTCCGAAGCGCTTCACAAAGCTCAAGGAATCGTATCGATTTCTTTGCTACTGCAGGTGAGTTGTGAATTTTTAATAATGTTAACTATATACACGCTGTTAAGTTAGATATTAGTAATAATTTAAGTAAATACAGTGTTTTATCGCTTGTAATTGTGATTACCATTTATAATTGATTTATCAAGAGGTCATTATAATTAATGATTAACAGGTAAATGAAAAGCTAAACAATAAACATAATGATAGGTAGTAATTTAATTATTTCTTTAAATAAAATTGATTTATTGTAAAATAGTGACCTCATAAATGTCATTATTGTACGAATAGATAGCTTTGAGAATAAGGCTCCCTTTTATACATATATTCCGACTTTTTTATTATTTTTTATCTAAATTTTGTATCCCACCGGTGAAAATTGTATATATTTTTGATAGATATTGAAACAATCAATAGCTATTTGTATGGCTACTTTGAAATCATGTGACATAATAGTACAAAGTTAGTTGAGCTTGAGCGTTTAACGTGAGTTATCGACGCCGTGTTATCAACGTAGCCGCACCTATTCAGAGCTTTCACCTAAACTGGGGGTAGTTAATTAAGGAAATTGGAATTTTCTGTGCGGCATTGGATTAGCCGCCAAAGCTATTAGTTTAGATTAAGAGCTGTCTGCACCGATGTTGGAATCGTATACGTTTCGAGGGTGTTTTATGTTCAGCTAACAGGGTAGTACTTTATTAACATCGCGAGAATATTTATACGAGTAAGTTAACTTATAATAACCACGAACAAAGTTACTAAGATACAACAATAATTTTGTTGAGAATTTTAATTTTAATATTGATGTGAAATCCACCACGTACGTCAATAATTTTTAAAAGTAAATGAACGCAAATAGTTTAAGTTATATTTTATAGTTCGTATAGTTATATGTGGGTGTATAAGAGATAATATTTGAAAGTTTAAAGCGTTTTAGATGTTTACCTCGAAGCGGTACCTCATGCGGAACCGATAAACATTGATGAAATCGACGGCCCCCCGGCCCACATGTTGCGTAACCGAAAATAAAACATTTACCTTCCGCACAGATAACACAAGATGTAACGTCTTTACTCGGCAAACTTGCGCGATCCCCTACTCCCCTAAATTAGATCCAAACTGATTTTATCGCTGTTCTCAGACAGTGTTTTCTTGCAGTAAACTAGAGTAACTATTTGATCGTTTTACGAGTGTCTAATGAGCACTGGGGCTCGTCGTAGTCTCAGACGGCGTGTGTTTACAAGCGGGTTCATGTTTCACTTGTGAGTTTGCGTATGTAAACTTAAACGTGCTAATGCAGCGCACTATGCAGACAACACAATGGTCCGATTTACATATTATTATCCCGAACATGAATCATCTGAAACACTTCTATACAGCTGTCTGCGCAGAAACGATTAGATTTCGTTCTTTGTATTCAAAGGAAATTTAATATGAAAATCCCCGAAACCTGAAATCGGCGCAGTGAAATAATGTTTTCGTCATTAATATTTTATTTATTAAGTCGGAGACATAGTTATTTTAGTTAATAAGTATTGGAAATTTTATCAAGAAAATTAGGCTATGTTCTTAAACGGATATAGAACTTTCATCGTTATTTTATAAGCTACATATAATATGTGAGTATAATTAGGGCGGGACTCGGGTGTAGTCCCGGAGTATCCTTGTTTACAGGCTCGCTCATATTGCACCGTAAGCTTGTACTCCTTGTACACACTGAAGTGAAACATGCGGAGCCAAGCAATATTACTCAAGCGCCTCGTATAACACCTTTAAGTTGATTTTCTTTGCTGATCAAACATCACTGATATATCAGAACGTTTAAAACATATTCTCCATCCACATCCTGTACATGTTAAGTCATTATTTACTACAACATAAAAGGTTTTGGGGTCAATTTATAGATTTTTTGGTAGAAATGTGTACTTTTACATACTCAAATTCTACATCGGGTATTTGTTATTAAAATTAAACTTTCTTGAAAAGGGTGTTGGCGCTATGAACTTATTCAATTGGAATGTATACAAAATGATGTATTGTTAAGAATAAAACATACGACCATATTAACTAATAGATCGTGTATTAAATTTTTAAAAGATCGTATCAAAATATAAATTTGCACTATTGTGCCTTTGAACTTGCAACTGTATAATACAGAACGAAATGTTAGCTGTTGCAAATTTATTTCAGCACCTTATCTGTTATTGGGGAACCATAAAAGTATGTTTGCTTTCATATACATACATATAAACAATCTAATATCACACACTTGTTTCTATATTGGTTAAATTAATAAAACATTAAATGTACTCGTATTTACAGTTACAGTAGCGTTAAAATATTCTCTCATGTTGCAGCTCGGTGATTTGTCCAATCCGGAATTGCGAATATTAACAGAGGAATTGGAGAATATCAAATATGGAGGTAAATATTACCCTATATACTCGTATAACATATACATAGTATACGAGTAGGTACATACATATGAATCAATTATAATGTGTTTAAATTCCATTGTCTATTCAGCCCATTTTCTAAAATGGTCACCTTGTCTGTCATGTTACATGTAATATTTCGATTACACAGTAATGTAACAAAATAACAAATTCATACAGTGTGTTCCGAAAAGCGTGTGTACTAGCTTTAATTATATAATACCAGTGCGACTCGAAAAGCGTGTGTTCTAGCTTTAAATGTATATGGCACCTGTAACTGAAGGAATATTTGTATGGACTTAATAGTTTATGTACTTTATTTACATTTACATAGGCGCCGAAATGCCGGTGAACAGGCTATCGGTGCGAGGCCTGCTGCCCGAGACGGACTACTATATGACGTACGACGGCTCGACCACGGCGCCCGCCTGCTTCGAGACCGTCACCTGGGTTATAATTAACAAGCCTATATATATTACTAAACAGCAGGTAAGCTATTTTGTAAATCACCTTTTATTAATAATTTCATATTTTTTGCTGCTCGTCATTTAATTTTTTAATCATCATTTTTGTCGGCAATAATTAGGGTTCAAGAACATGTCTGCAAGTTGCGAACATATTAATTTTATTGAAATTATATCTAAATTCTCAATAAAATGGTTCATCATTTCTTAAATTTATTTCGTGTTATCCGGATATTAACTTAATTTGGAGATTGCTAACATACAACAGTGAAACTTAAAAAAAAATCTTTACTTCAGTCATTTACAGTAATAAATAAATTATACGAAATATTTAAACATTTGTTTACTCCCAGAATCTATGACGACTTCTATATGACATACAGAATATATGAAACAATCACATGGATGTCATATGAAGTGAGACTTTTGAAAGTCTTTTAACACGCGTAAGTTACATAACACATACAGTTCTCTTTACACACATTACATTCTCTTAAACTCCATGTGGTTCTTTAGCATAGTTTCTGTGTAAAGTCTGACATGATGACACAGTCGTGTGATTATGCTGGAAGTCGTATATTATACATACTATGAAAAATACATTATTAAAGACGTGTTCTCTATGTACCTGGGACGTGCATGGTGAAACCTGAAATGAATTTTATCGTCGTAACGAATTTTCGATAAACACATAAATAACTTCAAGGTACTGCCTTTAAAAAAAATAATACAAGTCATAAATTTATTAACTCACTCGTATATACATATAAAGTGGTTGAAGCGTAGACATATGTATAACATATGTATATGCATAATAGTACTAATAAAATGTTTGCTAATTTAAAATTCGCAATGTCGTTACATATTTAAATCACTTACACTTAGCGAAACTCTTGCACGAGTTTGTTACTGTGTAATTTAAATTAAAAACACGGTGTAGGTACAATTTCAGAAACACGAATCACTGAGAAAAAAACATCTACAAATGTGAAATGTGCACTCATGACGAATTTGAAAACGTTCGCTTTTAAAGGTGCACTAACATACTGGGGTAATGTTTTTTTTAGTTGAAGACTCTTGATATAGAGCAATGAGTAAAATTAAAATTTGTCGCCGTTCCGTTCGCCCCACTCGTAAATCACACGAGTTGCTGTTCAGAATTCACTGCTGCGTTCATCTGGCGTGGGGCAATAACATTAATAAATCATATTATGTGTTCCCGCGCGCTTTAATGTACATCATTACCTACTAAAATGTGTAATTGCAGGCTGCGTCTAGCATGCATTAATATTATGCACGCTTAACATAACATCACGCCCATATTTCCCCGAAGGGGTTGACAGGCAGAACATTGATTACTCCACTCAGGCCACTCGCCATAAGGTGGATTGTCTGCCTATTTGTCATGCATTTTATGCATTCACATAAATATTTATTCTAGGTTATACAAGTTATTTTATGTTATTATTATATAGCCCTTCATTTTAACATACATACATATGTATGTGTATGTACATACTTTTACTGCCTCATTGGTCGGTTGATCATCACTCGCGCTTGTAACCATGCGCGAGTGATGATTGAGAGGTTCTGAGTTCAAATTCCAGGTCGGGTACTATTGGATTTATCTAATTTAGAATTTTTAGTAGTGACCAAGAGTCTAGATCTGTGCCCGGTGTATGGCAATAGGCTCACAACCTATTCCATGTGACTTAAACGTAACTGGTGAAACGGGGGATTGTACTACACTCCGCTGCCTACACTTTCTGGGATTGTACGTGACCTTTTTCGGCATACGCTTATACGTGACCTTTTTCATACACTAGGCACAGTTACAGACTTCAAGCCACTACCAGAAATTTTTCCTAGAAAATCTAAATTAAAATAATCTAATAGTACCCGACACGAGATTTAAACAGAGGACCTCTCCATTAGCACTCGCATTTACAACAACTCGAGCATCGACGTAGTTGTATTAACAATCATTTCTAATACCTAAAGGGATATTAAATTGCCTTCCGCTCTTAAAACATTCATTACTGTTGCAAATTCGAAATTAAAACGCTTTCCTTTTATACACCTAACGGCTATCCATTGCGTTTTACCATTGCTAATTATATGGATATATTAATGCCTAAAACATATAAAAGTACATATTAAAAACGCACCAAAACATGATAATTATTATTAGTATTACAAATTCTATAATAACTTTAATATCCTTACCTTGTAAATGTGCCCGCTATTTATTACGTATTAGATACCATAGCGAAAAGACACACAGTATTATGCGAACATTCCTATGTACAGTGAGTTGGAATAGCACAAGTACTCGTAGAAACGTGATGAATTGTTAATATTATGAACTCCGGCCAAAGCCAAGAATGTGCTCAGCTGCAATCGATACAGCTCGTCTGATCAACTTCGCCCCTAATTCACGCTCCGCTGACCTGCAATATAAATAATAACCTTATTGGTATTATGAGGGTTGTTTTCCGCTGCTATATTACATTGCGAGATGAAAAACTTAATTATCGTGCGAGGAATTATAAAATTATAAAGCGATTTATGTTAACCATAGTCTCCAGCGTTTATTCATTTTACTAACCGCTAAGTAAACCATTAAATATGTTATTTACGTATGTTTAAAGAGTAACTCAAAAAGCGTCATTAGCTTATATAGTGTACTACATATTAACAAAATGTCGCCTAATAAGGTGGTTAAAACAGATTTTAGGAATTTTGTGTACACACTGTCTTCCAGTTTCATATTTCGAAGCTAATTAGGAGAGAATATTTCGTTCTAACGGTTCATAAATTACAAGATCGAGTGGGAACAAAATAGGACTCAGTTCAATGTAGTCAAATGTATCACATTTGATTGCCACATCCAGTAGTCGGCACCGTATAGTTTGTGAACTGAGCCGTGGTTGAGGCCAGCGTAATAACATTTTCATTTGTGCTCACGCTACAATAAACAACTCACGTCCCACGCCGCTAGACAAAGACTCCGCCGTGAATTATGTACGTGTTAAAAGTAAACTGAAAGTGCCGCGTTGTATGGCTGTTATTATAAATCATTGTTTATGTTTTCCGTTTGTGTTGGTGGGAAAATTAAGTGTTAGTGGAAACTGCTTGCAATCTCGTGGGGTGTCGGCCACCGCGCGGTCGCTGCTTGAAGCGCAATACGGCTACCGTTTTCGACTCAATTCTACGTAAATAACTTTTGTGTGAAACAGTTGCACTCGCCCGTGAACAGCAATAATTTAATGTAATAACCGAAAGTTTGACACGGCCCCAAAATTGGCGCGGCTACGGTGCAACTTTAGAGAAACTATAATATGTGTGTGGTACAATATCAGTCATGTACATAGTTATCAAAGAAATCGTTTTACTAAAAATATTATGTTCGTGTATATACGAATTCAACATTTATTCAACTCATCTGCCTATTCCTTGGGTAAAATACAAGCGTGATGTTATATTATTTCAACATAACATTCAACAACAAATTCACTTAACGAACATCAAAAATATTATCATTTTTGTTGCTTCTACGAGCATTGCCTTTATATTCCGCACAGAAGCAGTACCCCGAGAGAAAAATGCACGAAGGAAAAAGCCCTCGGCGCTCTTTTTAATAAAGTGTTAATCGTTACGTTAGGTAAAGCCATTAGCAGTGTGACTTTGGCACGAGTGTGTAAACATGAGACAGCTAGCCGTGTATAGCGTGGCTATTCTCACCTGCTCACAGTTACCTTACCCTTATTACTTACTTAAAATATGAAAGAGCGTAAAACCCTGAAAGAAGTCAATCTTTCCCAAGGCTTCATATCAATTAAACATAATTTAATATTATAATAGTTAACATTCATAGCTTTCCTTTTTTTTTTTTTTACCAATGTAACCATAGGAACCGATTAGAATATAGGTTGCCATAAATGATTTGCATTCATACTCGTAATGGTGAATAGAAAGTAATAGGAATTAGAATAGTATAGGAACTTTTGATTGCCACTTTGATCACGTAACACGTAAATGTGTGTGGCAATACTTTTCTTTTATGTGACGTCTGTATATGTTTTTTAATTAAATGGTTGATAGAAAATTTTTAACTTCAAATTCGAACTAACTTTAAATTCAAATTATGTATAATGAGACAAAAAATCGGGTGTAAGCACTTTCTTCAATATTTGTACACATGCCAGTGTTCCTTTAAGAACTCAGATTCAATTTAGTCCTAAAAAGAATAAATTCTTCCATCTATGATTCTTTAGGTCTCTATTAACAACATACAGATAGCTTAAATATATTGTTCTGCACATTTTGCATGACGTTTTTAGGAAATCAAGAGATAAAAAAAAATCCTTAGAAATGTTTAATACTCTTCACGTTGTTGAAGCAAAATATTACTTTAAACATATTACTTTATTTTAATATCCCAAGTTTTGAAGTAATTACCTCGTATTTGAGTGAGATTTATCTTAATTTTATTACGCAAAAAGATAATTGAAACTTAAATATTATTTAATTTAAAGTATATATATACGCGTTTGACTACAGTGTCCTTCGCAGCTTCACCGGTTTTGTGATCATCGAACTCCTAGACGACTCGATCTAATAGAGTCGATAATTACTCTGAAAGTGTGCAATCGGCCTTAATACCGGACCGAATTGTCTGGGAGATCGCGTGTCACGCGCCCGTTAATCCGCTTTGCCTAGACCAGGCATTACAATGAAAATTCAATTATATTTAAATTGTTCTCAGTTGCATTGCCTTACGCTGAATTTAGAAAGCCCATATAAATCCGTGATGAGCAGGCAGTCTTTAGGAATGCAAATATTTCAACAATAGGTAACAGAATGAAATACAAGAAACAGTTTGATTTCTAGTTAATGTACTTACAAGTACTCATACACATAATTTATATATTTCCAAGCATATCGCGTACATATTAAATCATCGATACAACGTTCAACACTACAAATGCACTGAACACCAGAGGATCACCGCTACGAATTTAAAATACATTTATATCTGTATCCGATTATGTTATACATTTCGACTTGCCTGTTCGTGTAGTGGTTAGGGAACCTGTCGCGGCCATGGGTTCGATTCACATACAGAATAAATATTTGCGGGACGAGAACAAGTATTTATTCTGTATCTGGGTGTGAAAAACATCAATATGAGTATGTATTTGTATATATACGTAGTTTATGAGCAGTCTGCTTACCATATCACAAGCTCTGTCAATGCTTACTGTGGGATCAGTGGATATGTCCCAAGATATCATTATTATTTGATTTTTAATGGCTAGTATAAAAATAACCCAAATGCTGTGAAATGATTGGCTCTACCACGCTTTTATTAATATGTTAATCCTGTGTCAGATAAAGACAATCAGTGTTAAAGCGGCTTGAACAGTGATGCGATAGTTTCGCGTGCCTCGGACCCGTTACTCCTCTGTGCCCACAACACGCTGTCACCGCCACGCTGTTACAGCGAAATTTCAATTAAATTAAAATCATTCCGGGCGATATCCGGTCTCATTATCAATTTGATGTATGGTTCTATCTGTAAAAGTAATGGAGACGACTCTATTATATCGTAAAAAAAATTGTAAAACTATATTAAATAGTAAACAGTAACAGTATTAATTAGTAAACGATCAGTTAAACAACTGGCAAAGTGCGCATCTGATCTAGAAATTTGATAAACCAAAAATAAAAAATGCAATTTCTGAACGCATAATTTCGCTATTGTCTCAGAAGTATTTCAGTCATTGATGACATTATTGATAGTTTTATCAGTTAATTTTGTTGCTACTCAGATCCCCACTGTTATACTCGTATATAAGTAAAAACTACGACCAAATAATTTTAAAAGAAATAATTATGTATTTGAATATACCAAAACTATATGTTATTAGCTAATCAGCCTAATGCGATCTAGCTACACGCGCTACGCCGACTGATGCAAGGCGACGCGCGCCACCCGAAGGCACCGCTCGGGAACAACTTCCGGCCGCCGCAGCCGCTCCACCACCGCGCTGTGCGGACCAACATCGACTTTGACTTGAGCAAGGTATATACATTTACACATACAGATGAATTCAAACCTCATATATCAGATATTTTCGCCCCTAAGCAATTAATAAATAAAATATCTCTTTGCCCACAGACTTGATGTTTTTCTTCTAAATTCATTTATCTCTTCCTTCCCGCACACCAGTTATTACATATTAACTCTGCAATTCAGTCACATTAACTTACAAAGCTTTATTCAAGTAGAAACTTTAAAGTACGTAATAATATACTCTTGTTTCAATCTATAACCACATCAAATAAACCATTAAGGTTTAATTTGAATGTCTGCAATTGTCTTTATAGCTATGTTTGAACTAACAACAAAACTAATTTCAGTATCCGGGAAAGACTTGCCCGAGCATGCACCGAGACATGCACTACAAAGGTACGGCTACCCAGCTGCGTTTAAATTAAATTTTACCAATGTTTCACGTGTAAACTAATGTTTTAACTTTCTTTGCAGCCAAAAGCTGGACACAATATTGAATTTAATCTAAGAGGAACTACGGTAGGCATCCATGTATAGATCTAACGCGATACACACTTATATAGAGTTATAACCTAATTATTACAATATTAACATTTGTAAATATGTTTTGTACAGTCGATCTCGCTTATTATAAATGGAGCTACAAACTATATATATTTAAGTAGGTAAATGTAACATATTCACGACACAAATGATATAAATATCCATCATATCGCTGGACTAATTTCTCAGTTATGTACGTATTTCATAGTGTATTAGGCAACATTTAAGAGTGATATTTCTATTAGATTATAATTATTCTAAATGACTATCGTATTAATGCATTTTATTACTTAGATCATACATATTTTCGGATAGATTATTCAAATGAGAAATATCGCTATAAAAATACGTACTACTTTAAAGTAGAGTAGTTGTATAGAGGCATACATAATTATATAGACGTAACATTGATGGTTTTGTATCCTTCATGCGAGTAGGGAGTATATCAGTAAATGTTTGAATAATATAGATATATATTACAAATGAATGGTGTAAAGCTTTGATATTTGTTGTATAAGTTTAGTATATTGTAAATTTAGATACAACGTCATATCATATATACATATAAATGTGTGTTAAGTAGATTAGACGATAAATAAACCGACTGTATGTATCTATCGTTGATGTATCTAATAGCTTTAATTCTTCGTTATGGTTGCATAGATACTAACATAATGAATTGTAGATGGACAGATGTAAGAAATTGTAATACCTCTGGCTTTCTCTTGAACTTGTAACCATGTATTAAATATTACTCCATTAAATAGATACCTTCTGACTACTTGTGTTACTTATTTCAGTATTGAACTGTATCATTTTACAAAATAAACTTAAATTATATCGAACATATTAAAAACATAATAAACAACAATACAATACAATATACATTATACAATATACATTACATTATTTTATTTTATTTACATTCTGCAATATCTCTTAATGACAGTGAAAAAAGTACATAATAGACACAATTATAGATAAATGATCATCAAAAACGTATTCGAAACGGAAGTCAGTTCAATTTTTATTCTAGTACATTCACGGTGAGTAACAAAGTCAGCGATCACCGGCTTAGAAATATACCACTACGTTTTTTAAATGCAATGGAGCGATACCGTCTGTTTTAGTGTTTCTTCCTCCAATGTTTGAATAAAAAGCTCATTTGAATTCTATGAGAATCGAAATTGCTCTCCTTTTCGCTGTAGTAACTTAATTTAATCGAGTTCCATCACAATGTCCTATAGATTAGATACCCCAAATGTTCGTAACTGA
>DWMG01002060.1:0-13896 GCA_018244855.1 Elbella merops | reverse complement strand
CAAATCCATATTACGTGTAATGAAACACACTGTATATAGTAATAACAATGTAGAATATAACTACAGATAAACAAGTCTTATAACAATATAATTACACAAGTATGCCGTATATAAATACAGAACTTGTAGCGGGTATAAGATGTAGCTGTTTACATTGCGGCGTGCTGCTCGCTAATTGTTTGAGCGTGTGTGAATCCAGTGACGAAGTGAAGTAGGTTTATTAAGAGAGCACGAGGGTGCTTCAATGTTAGTTAATTGGCGTGCACTAGATAACTACTTGTTGTATTTACTTACGTGTGCTCTATTGAACATACGAGAATTTTGGTATGAGGAATTTTGGTAGATAAGATTTGAGTGAGGGATGTACAAAACGTAGGTTGGGTCAGTAAGAATGGTATTTGCTCTCGGTGCTCCCTTCCTACCCCTTTAGGTATTGAAAGGTGATGACATGGTAATAATAATTTTGAGAAACAAAGAAACAACGATTCATCATTTTGATAAATATATATTTGTTTGTTTTATGACATTTTTTATTATCAAAGTTAATTTTCAAATACAATACACATTTCGTTGTCTAATTCTGAAAATGGTTGAACAACATATTCAGGGTAGTTTTTTAGATTTTTTAATACTTATGGGCAGAATAAAGCTACTTAAAGATAATTGATATCACCCTATGTACAATTTGTTATAGAATTTTATCTTTTGTATCAGTTAGTGAAACAAACAAAAGCAATAAATTCACGACTATGTGACAAATGGAGTAATATGCGGAAAAAATAGTAGGTACACAAGTTGGTGGAGACCCAAGAGATACGGTTCAGAAGGTTCGATAAATTTTCACCGACGCCAAATTTTCTCTACACAACAAAGTACCTGTTAAACAGGCAGCGAAATGTTAGCGCGGGCTAATTTGCTATTTCCAATTTGTCATGCACAAACTGTAATTGTCTGCTTTATCTGGTGTTTGCTAGCGCGTCTGCTGAGCACGAGGTCTTGGACTTGATCTCCGGGTCGGCCTAAGTATTATTGGATTTTTCTAACTAGAACTTTCAAGTAAAAGCATGGAGTTTGGATTTGTGCCCGCTGTATCGCACTAGGCGTAATCCTTACTACATTCGATGCATGCTGCTGGAGATATGTTGGAGCACCACATCCATCCTCCCATAATTTGTAATGGACAAAGTCCAGTCTAGGTCTGTCCGTTGCGAAGCAAGCAGTTTTTAATAAAGTGAGTTTCGCTGTTATTTATTATATATATTGCTTCACTTGATTAAAGCGACGTGAAAAGCTGAACATGTTATTAGAAGCTTTGATGAATAAACAGTTATTTCATATATAAATTAGTCTAGGTTACGACACCTACTTTTGTGCTATTTAGACTTCGGCTTAGGTCCGCCTAGAAGTTATTCTTTTACCAAGAGGTGGTTTGACATGCTGAAGTGCTAAATTAGCGATATGCGACGTTAACGCAAGATGAAAACATAATTGGATTAGCTCTGCTCTGGCTACGTATACATGCCACTGCGTGTGTAGCATATGTGTACGTGCGTGTGTGTACATAATTGAGTTTGTAATATGTGTCGCTTGTTTTTCGATTCACTCGCTTCCATTTCGCTATCTGACGGCTTCAAAAAGCCAGAGTGAAATGTGTCGTGGCGGAAATATATATGTTTTACCTATAAAATGTTAGGGTTAATGGACTCGATGATAGCAGAATATATGGGAATGCGAACGTAGGTATTCGCAGACTGGAATATACATAATTTCATAAATTATAATGTTTAGTAAAGTATTAAAGTTTCGTAAAATTTATACTCATTCAGGAAAATGTTTTCTCTCTATTTTGAATTTAATAAACCGTAACGGAAAATATATTTTGAAACAGTAAAGGGAAACCTCGTGTGAGTATCTGTGTACACGTCACAGTTCTCTATAATGTTTTATAAATGTGTATATCAATCATTTATTAAATTAATTCATTTATTTAATTCACATGAGCAATACGTAGTGTTCAAGCAAATACGTTTTTAGTTTCATCATACCTACCTTCCCTTCTGATGGTTTTTAGCCCATAATTTCCACGTTAGGCAAGCGTCTTAGGGATCGCAGAGCTCGCCGTCGCACAAAATTCCTACCAATATAATATCATCAGCTTAATGATTTAAAATTACAATTTATAATAAACGTATACAATTTTATTACACTATCATTTCTTAAACACTATTTTGTAATTTACTGTACAATTTTTTGCACAAAAGTTCATAATATAGATTACATCAATTTTATTTAATTTTCTTCAATAACCTATTTAAGAAGAGATAATTTAGTAGTAATTATTTTATGTTAAATTAAATTAATTAAACGCTTACAACAATTTAATTTATTTTAAGTACATATAATATACAACTGTTAATTAACATTTGGACATAAGTAAGCAATAACTGCAAGTTCATTTTTTATCTCTTCTGTATTTTCTGTATACTGTATTTTCTTCTGTATACTGGATTTTCTTCTGTATACTGTATTTTCTTCTGTATACTGTATTTTCTTATCTCTTAGAAACAGCTAAGGATGAAGAACAGCCTTTGTTGTAAGAAATATCACATTACCTCAATGAGCGTCCCATTTTTTTTAGTGTGGGCTGTGCGTATGTTTCATTGCCGGTTGTATATTTTTTCCCACGATACGAACTACAGGTACTTATGTACATAAGATTCATGCGTCATAAATTTATCTGGCACTAATACGCTTTTGTTTAAAGAAATTTAGTACGTATAATACATAGAAGTTCCTTATTCCTATCAGTATAAAATGTACAAGAAGAAAAACAATTTACAATTTCCAAAGAAACAAATTGTTTTTAAGAAACAAATCAAATATTCCTAATAATAATAATAATATAATACTTAATTACCTAATAACTGCCCTGACAGGTCTCCCCATGACGACTGTCCTGAGAGAAGCAGAAAACCGAGCGAATTGTAAATTACTGACACACTCCGCCACGGGACACTTTCAGAGACACTTTCAAGATTACTTACGAGTAACAGTAAAATAATGATACATATATAGGTTCAATTTGTGTACATAAGGTGTAATCATACATATGTCACATGAGGCACTATTATGTCAAATGTGCAAATCAAACACTGAACCCTTATGTCTTAAATAACAAAGTCTTTCAAATGTTCAAGTTTGTTTTAATTTATATGAAGATTTTAACAATCGAATAAGAGAAGTAACAAGCTGACCGGCAGTAGAACGGTCAGACAGGAGTCCCAAAAACATAAAATGTGCAACTTTAAACATATCTACTTTAGGGCAGGATGTAAATTTGTATATATATAGGTACTTGTTTGTATATTCCCATTGTTACAGTTTTTATTTAAAATACATAACGAATTTGATTTCCTGAGATCATTCGCTTTCCATTCCTGGCGCTTGTGGAAGCGATCTCTCCGAAGGATAAGCAGCGCCATTGTACACAATTTCTTTTGTATATTTTTCTGTGTTATTTTCAGTGTACAAAATTGAATAAATATGTAAATAATAGGATTATTAGGGTCTAATGTTTTAGTTGTTAACAAGACTATTGTTTCATCTATCTATCCATCCATCATCAGCCTATTCCCGTCCACAGCTGGACATAAGCCTCTCCAATGGCACATCTTCGCATCCAACCACTGCCAGCCACTTTGCGTATATCGTTACTCCATCTAGCTCGAGGGCATCCCACACTACGTTTGCCAAGTCGCGGTCTCCACTCCAGAACATGTCATCTGTACGTTACATCTGTTATTGCTAATTATTAACTGTTAGTGTTTGTGTTTTTAATGAACATTATGACTGAAGTACAGTTATATATTTAGTTTTACAATCATAAAATTCTCAGTCGTTATATTCAGAGTTTCCTCAATATTGAAATCTGAAAGCAAAGTTTGATATTAATGATCTAAGTTATTCTCTCAGCAGGTACGGACGCGACGTTTGCTTTGAAATCTTTTCGTGACTATGTCAAAAAGATGTATTCAATTGTTGCAGTATGATTTATATTAATGGATATAACTTGTAATATTATTGCAACTTATGACTTCGTTGGTTTAGTGATTGCAAGTTCGACTGCTGAACGAGAGGTCTGGACTCAATTTTTGCGTCGGATACTATTGGATTTTTATAATCTTGGTCTTTCTAGTACAAACTTCTAGTATTGGGTCGGAGCCTGGATCTGTGCCCGGTGTATGGCAATAGGCATACCATCTGTGACAAGATGGGACGTATAAAGTAACTGGTGAAACTTTGGACCTAATTGCACTCCTCTGCCTACCGGTTCGAGGATCACAGGTATGATGTTATGTTTTTACCATTTTTATTATTGCTTGGGTACCATCGAATAATTAAATGTAGCGAATCTTAAAATGGCCTAAGTTTTTCGCCATTATAGTGACAATATCACTCAAGATAATTTGTTTTAATATGTACAGTTACTAATTCTTAGGTAAGGAATAAAATGGACCGGTATAACTACTTTCACAAGCCTGCCATAACGCTGATAACACTGGTCAAACTAGGTCCTAATGAGGGACGGCATCGGACCCTTTACTTTGATCGCCCCTTAGCAGGAAATGTTTGAGGGGATCTTGCAAACGTACGAATATGTTCTTGTCAGTATATTTACTAGATCAAGAATTTTTTTTAAAGTGGCTTTTGGTCGTTTTTGTTGTGAGCCGGTTACGTACCTAGAAAATAAATATATAAAATAAAAATCTACAATAAATTTAAAGGCCAGATGTAAGAGTCGAAGGGTTCATTTTTAAAATCAGAAAATCGTATCCTTAGTATTGTTGATTGCAGGTTCAATGTGTACCTGAAGCAATCATTAGCGTCATGAGAATCTCTACGTAGTTTGAATTGAGATGGCAGTGTGTGGAATTGTCCAAAATATGTCACTATGATTTTTATGTATGTACAGCTGTCAAGTGGATTTCGAATACACATACATGTCTTTCGATGGTAGTTAGTCATTACGGTAATTAGTATTGGGTATCCAGTATTAAATCTCTTTGAGGACATTCACACATGCATACATACACATACACACATGCGCGCACAAACACGCAACCACGCTCACGCACACATTTGTGTCATTGGTGCTTTACATGCGTATGTATATGTAACGAAGTTACCTTTGTAACTTGCTGCGCTTAAACACTTCAATGCTATCGATTTACTGCAAGTATTCATTTCAATGAAGACTGTGCAGTGCTGTAGGATATCGAAAGCGTCTATTTTCTGTAACTAATGTAGACTAGTTGAGTCGACTTGTGTGAAACGTCTGAATAGATATACATATCTGTAGAACAATTGCGGTGATGGCCTAGTTAGTATGGTAGTTTAGATTTCATAGTCCATCCCTGGGGATACTATCCGGGAGGCCCTTGGGTGTATGGTATTCGAATTAGTTGCATTAATGTTTTACTGTACGATCGTATGTGCATTACAAAGTTTAAATATTACTAAAGCTACTAAAATATATTATTAAAGCTATGATGTGAAGGAAAACAAGAGCAAACTTCTTCGCCTTAGAGTCCTGTATAAAGTTTTTTACAGATGAGAAAATTGCCAATTCACTCTTTTCACCATGGTGGACGAAGAGGTAGGGCTTCTCCTTCTGTAAGGAGAATTATGTCCAATACGGAATGGTAAAAATGTTAATTATAGTAATAATAAAAACACAATGTGTCCTGGAAGCTTATTTTTTGCAAATATTACAAACAGTTCCATGTAGCTACTCGTACTTACAAAGTACTTAGATAATGTGATTTACTTATGAATGGGTCACATTATAGAGGAATTTATCTTGTTATTGTATATTTTATAGACACGGATATGAAACATAAAAACGTATTGAGCTCGGTATTTATCGTGACGTTGTGGGAGTCGAATGGTGCGTTAAAAATACAATAACGCTTGAGAAGGGTTCGAAGTGACTTATTTAACGCTACTTGCCGGTTGTTCCCTTTGAGCCGAGTGCCAAATGTATCTTATAACTATTTACTTAACGTTATTTATATACTCGGGGTACATATTCGACACTGACTAATATTATTTCGGAAAGGGCGTGCTCAATGTGGCAGATAGTTTTGTCGAAGTAAGTTAGTTTTGTTTGGGAATAATAATAGTGCCTCATGTGATCATGTGCCTCATAGTGACTTATGTATATTTAAATGGATTACATTTCAGACTGCAACTTCAGGGAGTGTGTGCAGATTGGTGGAAGATTTCTTATAGGATATTATTTCAATTGCATCGCAGGATTTCAAGGGATTTTTAATTAATCTTGCAACCACTGGATCAAAGTGGCAGTCAAGGATAAAATTATGAAAAGTACTGGCTGATTTACCCTTTGACAACGTAAGTAAATCGTGTTATGAATTCTTTATACGTTAGAACAGTACCTAGCTCTAATGTTACTGCATTCTCTTTTCGATCCCTACCAGCTGCCTATTCCAGTTTTCTATTTCGGAAACTGCATTTTGATGATGTTTATCTTCATTCAATTTGAAACGTGCATTCAATTATCATCAAGATTCCTTTATTGTATTCTTTACTTTAATCTCAATTTTAATGTGGTACCATAGGGTCTTGATAACCTAGAGAAAAAAATAGTCGTAATCTAGTAAATGAAAACAAAAGTCTTTTAGCAGATTTCTGGTACAAGAAATAGGTCAAACCAATATTACATATTCAAATCGTACAGCCTGAAAGACTGGCATGTAATGGTAAACACAGTTCTTGTTGGTTACGATTTTCGCGGGTAAAATTACGATTATGAGACCGTCTACTAAGGATACAGTTAATTGGCAGTTACCGCGAAAGGCCAAGGTAGTCTCTCCGGCGCCGAACCGCATCCGGTGATGGTTTTCCGATTCTATTAGCCGCAAAGCGGTGGAGGCTTGATTAAACGGAAAGAGTAGCTAATGTCTGTTTATAATCGCTTCGTGTTATCGCTCCAGGATGAAAAACTGTTCAATGTACAACCATCACGCTATCGAGATGGCGATATAAATTCGAAAATATGATGAGGTGGTTTAAAATAAGGTATACGCAGCACTATTAGGTTAGAACGCAAGATATACAAGTATAACATTGTCTTATGTACTATGCACAGGTAGGCAGAGTTTCATCATCATCATCATCAGTATTTCAGTCCACTGCTGGACATAACACACTGCCTCCCCCAGAAGGGGGTTTATGCCCGTAATCTCCAAGCTGGGCATGCGGGTTGGAGATCAATGGCAGAGTTTATAATTACAAAATTATAATTATCAAATATAAAATTTAGAATGATAAAGTACGATTAATATTTCTAAAACATAGTATTTTGTATGGAATACAATTAATTCATTTCAGAAAATTGGTAATTACGAGTAATATATTTTGTCTATATCTTTGTTATGCTCAAGGTATGTTAGAAAGGATCCGCCTCCTTTATTTCTTTCGAAATTCGGTACTTACAATGACTACGGATTTATTTTATGTATCTAAATATAAAACTGAATGTAACTAGTTGTGAAAAATATTAATATTCTTAGGACTGTATTATCCATGTTTTAATGTGTTATTCATTTTTAAAACAATGTGTACAATTATTCGCTCACGAAACAAATGCGATAGTCATGTGTGCTTGCCGCATTTTCCCTAACAATTTTAATTGTTTATTTACGAAGAAGCATCCCACACCAATACTGGTTTGAAGGTGAAATTAGATGTAGGCGAAGTTCAGTATATTCGAAATAATTTTTTAGTCGCCACGGCCCACGAGCCGCCCTTTTTCACCGGAAAATTGGTTTATATTGTGCGTGAAATTGTGACGGTGGGATGACAGCACGATGAAATAACCTGGGAATAAAAGTACCCACGAGCTAAAATAAAATATTACCAATGGGTTCTCGAGTTAAGTTATAAAACAGGTGTACGATGTGTAAAGGTGGTCTAAGGTGTAGTTTATTTCAGAAGTTTTAAATTATGGATTTCATTACATCCATCTTAAAAATGAATCGACATTTTGGGTCCACACTTCGTGTTGCAGCTGTTATGAATCTGTTTTTCTTTCTTATATTTTTAAATTGTGACCCGGCTGATTCAACGAGGTTGAATATTTATTAGGTATAAAATTTAGTAGTGTGTTGGTAGTTTCTAGCTCAATGTAGGATTGTTTATAAATATTGCTTCATTATCATTTAATTACATTGGTATTTGATTATAAATAAAAAATATTTGATTATTGCAATGAAATTATCGTAGTTTATTCTGTGGTACTTGCGATTATACATATATTATTACTTTACATGGTTCATAAACAGTACGAATTCGGAAGGCGCATAACAAGAAGGATTCGTGCGTATTAGGGTTATGTCCATCAGTAGACATCGAGAGACTGATGATGATGATGATAATAATAATAAAATTAAACAAATTGATAGAGCATATTTCGAAATTTCCTTAGCGACATGAAAAGATCGCTTGAAGATCGAGATCGTTTAGGACAGTTTCAATAAAGCTGAAGTTTAACCGGCCGAATCCACAGGAAAGTTTTATATTAGGAACGCGGTAAAATTAAATTCGGGTTGATTTTACTTACGAAGTAATAATTACACAGAAATCGTCATTAATAGAAAAAATATTTTCGACCACAGCTGTTTAAAAGATAATTTTATTATTTTATGTTGTGTCGCAGAGTTAACGTACAGTAATATACTTTGCTATTACGCAAGGTGGCCCCATAAGGGATAATTGTTGTTGTTTCTAATTGTTAATATAACATTTCTAAGGAGCTTCTTAGCTAGTTGTAATTTATATTAGTTCTATGACATACAATAGAAAAAGAAATATGGGGAGGTAGGGTAGGGAAATTGAATAGTACTCGTTTTCCCTACCCGGGGTAGGGCGGGAACAGAAACAGCTATACAGGCATGGAATATACAGGATTGGAACCATAATACTATTTATAATAATAACAATCAGCGACAGCGACAGTGGCAATAACAGCTGCGGCAGTTGCGAAAGCGGCTGTGGCAGTCGTTGCGGCAGTGGGAGTGGCAGCGGCACCGATGACGACAACGACAATTATAATAATATTGTTTGATTTATTTTAGATCCAGAAACTATATGAATCGCAAAATTAATTAAACTCATTTCCCATTTGACTTTATGAGAGATCACATAAAATAGCGAAATGAAACAGGAAGAATGCACTCCAAGACTTAAGTAGAATAAATACTGTCACGTTGGAGTTTCATTCGAGAAAGGGAGAAGGGTGCACGTGCTTACATTATTAAGGGAGTTTCTTACCCATGTCACTCAAAAAACACTACAAGTATATACAAAAACCAATTAATGGAAGAGAAACTGCCAAGCCGCATTTGACCAGCATGGCAGACTAAGGCTTTGACCCTTTTAATTCTGAGAGGAGAGCCGTATTTAACAGTGAAATTATTCGAATATTGAAGATGATAACGATGAAAGAAATAGTGGTACCTGCGATGATACAAATTTGATTTTCTTTCAAAGTTCGTGAGAGTCTTCTCTAATTATTATACTGTAATTTATAAATGTATTTATTATTCTGTGTATTTTGAGCCGCGTTCTTGGAACAGATTGTCGTGTGTGGTGAACGTTCCAAGATATTATTATTTTCCTTTAATTTGTTTTGTTATATAGAGAAGAAAAAGGTTCAGTGGTGGCCAATTTATATCGGTTTCTTTTTGTGTGATACACAAAAACCAATAATTAACCCGTTATAGCCTTTTAACAGTTATTTTGCTGCAAACACCAATTATATATCGAATTGTTTTTCTCTTTTATATGTACTATACCTAAGTCACCGTGGTTATTGTAAACGTAGCTAATTCTTTACTTACCCGTTTGAGCATATTCCCCTGGAAATTGTTGAGGGAGAAAGGAAATTGGAGAGAATGTTTGACTAGGAAATGCTAGTTTTCTTACGAGTTATTTTCAATCCCTTGTTCCTTAAACATTAAATAATAAATGTTTTATTCTATTACATCCGAAATTTCGTTCAGATCCATTGTCCAATATTGTGGAAATAGTCTCACTCTCTATTCTATGATGGGACTTTTAATATAACTGGTGATTCGTGGGGGCGTATCTTCTGCGTACTCCTTGAGAAAAATATGTTATCTTATGTTAGATCTATAGTGATTCTAGTTTAAGCTATCAGATTGAACACTAAATAACAGAATAAAATATACAGAATAATATTCTGCACATCAGCGGGTAAAAATAATCTGTGCAAGAGCGGATGCATTATATTTTGTGGACCAAGGTGAAAAGGACAAAGGTGTACCTAAGAAATTAACTTCAAAGAAATTAATTGTATAAAAATATCTTTATATCCTTATAAAGAGTTGGTAATCATTATAGTGTGAAGCCACAGGTTGTACCTATCAAATACCTCACTATCTTATTAACAACATGTCGTTAAATGTCTTGTGTGTGTTTATACACGTGATTATACGGGTATCTGTACCGGGTAAATTAACGGATTTTTAGGGTCTGGGTTATTTCATTGCGACCTCACTGCAATGGGCAAGACTTCATGCAGAAGGACCTCGTATAGGTCTGATACTATTCGGTCAACGCGACAAACATTTGTGAGTTAAACTGATAGGTACATATATAATCAGAGAGTCGTTAGTTTTGCTTTTTGTATGAGCTACCTTGTGTATATGTGTTTATTGTGAGAATACTGGTCGAGGATCCACACGCTACCCTCGTCAGCTTGACGCTGTCACTCTTGCAGTCAAGTATTTTACGAAACAGATAAGACACAATGTGTTTTTATACGTTTCATTGTTAAGTTGTTAAGGAACTTTTGCAATTTTGTTCAATACTTTTTCATTGTTTACTTGGTAACTTTGAAAAACAAAATAGAATTATTTCTGTTCTTTATATCTATTACTATTATATAAATATGAAGGCGCTGTCTGTACCTACTTTTAACGTTTTTGTTAAATAGTTTAAGTAATAGAAATTCATTTCATGATTCTCCCAACCAAATTCTATCATTTTTAAAAGTTTTGTACGTCTTTCTATAAATCAAGAACGACTTGACCGATTTGATGATAATTGGTTTTTAGAAGGAAGATGTGCCTGCGTAGATAATAAGCTACTCGTATATATAACATCGGTAAACATAATGAAAATTTTGAAATAAGTCTTATATCATTATTTTCGTATTTCTCTGACAGTCATACCGATTTATTTCTTTACATATGTGATTGTATCAGGACGTGCGCTGGTACTAATACACATTTATGGTGCAAGATCACAAGAGAGGGTAAATGATATGGGTTGCCAAGATTGATTGGAAGAAATTGCCTTCTTAGTGAAAGGGCCGCCTTCAGCATCAATGTCGTGTATAGTCGTGTATCTAAATCTCCCTAATTTGTTACTCTCAATTCTCTATTACTAACGTACTGTGAAAGAATAGGGAAAGAAGTATATTCTATATTTCTGCCGTATTAATTAAGCAATGATTTTCTAACCTTTTAGTAAACTTCATTTCTTTATTATCTTCAAACATTTATCGTCTTACCGTTGGCCACAATTTGCCTCTCACAATGAGAGCTAAGTTTATAGTCTGTCACGCCAAGTCCGGATTGGCAGAATTTACACGCCTTAGAGAACATTACGAACGCAATTTTTTAGTAACACTTACATGGAACATAAGTGTCGGTAAAATATTGGATAATGAATGTATAATTCTAATTGAAGTGAAGGTCGAACTGTCAAAAGGTACACTCGAGTGATTCCACTCAGCACGTACGTAGTGGAAAATCTTTCACGAGTTCCATTTCCTCCTCTTTTCCGGAACGACGATACAATGAAATCAATAACTAACAAGACTCTTAATGAGTGCGCGATGTGCTCTTGAAAATTCTACTGGTATTTTGTTTTAATTTTAAACACTATATAAGTAGAATCTGACGGCAGTGCTACGAGTATTAGCAGTGCCGTTTAAAATTATTGAGTGTTATTTAATTTTGCTGAGTATATAAAGCAAATATGTATGTATATATGAATTGTGTATGAAGAAAGTGATGAATATATAATAGAATAATACTTTGTCTTGTACGTCGTAATGGTAAAGATATTTGTTTCCCGGTGCCACCTGCCTACCCCGTAAGGGATCTAGTTTGACGATATATTATTAATAATCCATACATAAAGTTAATAACTGTGTACTCGTAATACATATATTCATAATAAAGCTCTGAGGCACTCAGCAATATTGATCATTATCGTAGTACCTTATACTTCAAAGTAAAGCGAGCTCCTTGTGATACAAGTACGGCGCTATCAGGTCGTAATGCGTATATTTAATTGGTAAAAACATTTATTTTCTATACTTGGACAGATACAGACGAAGATTTATGTACCCACGGCAATCTATAAATAAATATATTGAACGACAGTAGTCGTGGGAGGAGGCGCGAATTTGTTACATAAATCGTAAATGTCAAACGTAATGCGCACGTAAAAGGGAATGTACGTAATCTCAGCGGAATATAAGTAGGACTTGTTTCAGTTTTCACATTACCTACAGTCTTCGGTTGTAGTACAAAGATACGTCTGCTTATATGTGTGTAACATGATGTAAATCACATTAGTTTTACTTTGAACGTGTCGCGCTTAATAAATGTATCTAAGTATTAAAGTAACTTGAGTACAGTGAAGTACAGTGACATTTTGCGTTTCATTTCACTGAAATTTATTCAATGTTTTGGTAGAACATTTTATTTATTTCTACATATTAATAATATACCGAAAGGGATTTCCGTGTCGGGATATTATTAACAGAGATAAATATTATGTCCCAAGTAAAAATCCTGGCTTTGCTCCTGTACATAATATATAGCCTCTTTTATGTGTTATCTATCAATATGGCTGGCCATTGATAAGTCATAAACCACAATGCTTAAGTTTTGTCGACGTTTTTATACAACCGCAAGACCGTTTATAATAAAATGCAGATAATTCCAAATGCAAAAATCGCAAGGATTCCAGGGAGCTCGTCTGCACCGGAGGTAGGCGAGTGCAGTGTTAGATAAAGCGTTATATCAACGAGTTTCCACTTGAAATGGCTTGCGCCGTAAATCTACTGGAATTTTCATACTGGAAAAATTATATTATCGCGTAATTACCGTTCTCACATTTTTATTTGACTTTTCTTGTGATAGTTACGAGTATAAAAATATTGGTGACATGAAATAGCGGTAATGGTAATGCCAGTCCTCAATCTTGTTTAGTAAATACTATTGAAATCAAAGTATTTATCAAAGAATAAAGTATTTAAAATCAAATTTGTTATAGCAACATGTTAACGTCAAACTCTATAATCATTCTGAACGCTGACGTATTGACGCGTTATTAATAACGTTACATTAACGGTATTAATTAGATTGTCGAACGCAAAGTTATATAAAGAGGTAAATACATTATCCGCAAATTGCAGCTGTTAAATTATAATAAAGGTTTTATGACCTTGTTATGCAACTGTCGTTTTTTTAAAAAAAACGTAATAAATGTAACATCACGCTGGTAATCCCTGAAGGGGTTGGCAGAGGAGTATAGTACACCCCCACGTTTCAACGACTCCGAGTCACTAGTAGAAATTCTAAAGAGTTGTTTTTTATTTAATGATTTATTATTGTTGGTGAGTATTTGTCGGTTAGGGTGTTTGTTATAATTTTTTTACTCAATTTGATAAAAAATCTACTAAAAAGACATCACATGTCATCTGTATTCTCGGGTCTGTTCGGATAATTCCCGTTTTCTATTCTTTCCTCGTTATGGGGTAAGGGGGGGTGA
>DWMG01002059.1:0-13899 GCA_018244855.1 Elbella merops | reverse complement strand
TGCCAACCCGCACTTGGCCAGCGTGGCAGACTATGGCCTTAACCCTCTCAATATGAGAGGAGACCCGTATTCCAACATTGGAATTGTAAAGGGTTGGAAAAAAGAAAAAAATAAATAAAAAAAGACGAACCTATAATGTAAAACTCAAAGCTATATTAGAACTATACTAAATGGGATTTGGCTGGCGGAGTATAGTTGCTAATGCGGCCAGTTGCAACGCATCAAATATTATTTCGAGTTAGATAATATAACTGTATTGTGACACCTTTCTGCATGGCTTCTAAGAACTGCATCATTCAATCAGCTAGAGCTTCGTTGTTGATACTAAGGCATACTTGTATCCATTACAAGGCAGAATGATCAACACAATCAAATTTATATTTGAATAATAAATCTGTCAACCTAAACCTAGTTTTATCAGAGACTAGTAAACACACTACCAATGAAAATGGGTAAATAAAAACATTCTGCTATAACTCATTTTAAGAAAATAAATTTACTGTTACTGCTTTTTAAATTTACGACCCGAACTGAATTTTAAATTTATCGAATTTTAAACCCGTACAGACCTTCTGCCAAGCCTGTATGTGACCACACTGTATGAATGAGCGGTAATACTATACATGTTAATTATAGCAATCAATAATGGGAGACACTGAGTCCTACGTGGGGCCCTGACCCACTGACTGACTGGACCAGCCTGCTAAACTTCGTACACACAGCCGGAACTATCGTTCAACATTTATCAGGGAAAAATTTAAAATAGCACAAATCGTAGAACATAATATAATTAGGTATGTATATTCTACACAAATATACCGTTAGACTCCAACGACTTTATTTCGCTGATATTTGGAAAGACATATTGTCAGTAGTTTTAGTCATTAGTCTTACTAACAATCCTATTCCGAAAGTCCTATTACTTATTAATACACAGTACGTCATGTCTAGAAGGCGTGAGGATATGATCAGAAAAATTTTACTATATTAACTTTATGTTTGCCCATATTTAACAGAAGAAACTTATCTGTGGAATTCTTATCTTACGTAGACTATTTATTTACAATTGACGCAACATTGTACAAGACTGCAACCTTCAATCTGCTATATAATACAAGCGTACAACAAAAAAAAGATTACTAAAAAATATCTACATAAACAACAGTTTATATCACGTATTGATTTTTCAATAATATATTCTATTACACTATTTAAAGTTATTAATATAAAGTTTACAAAAGCAGATCTTATGACGTCACACACAAACAGAGTCAAGGCGATACGGTGTAGCATTACGTGTCTATTATTAAAGTTTTTAGAATCGCTTTATATAGCATGCAACGGGTTCGTTGATCCGCTGTATGTTCTGCCTGACTGTATATCACTCACTCGTCGGTGTCTAGCAACTGAACTGGCTGAAGTCGCGTTCAATGAGATCTCGAGTGTTTATTTATCAGATTGTATAATTGTGTTACAAAATACGTTCTATGCGCTATCGGAGTTTGCGACGAGAGCGCGTGCACGTGTACTGAATAATTCTAGTGCGAAATTAGGCGCATTCCACACTGATTTTTTTACTATTATATTTATACACGTAATTATATGTAACACTGACTATTTGTTACGTTTATATGTAACAAAAGGTTACATTACGTCTGTAATCTCCGAAGAAGTGGACAGAGGAATATAATACACTCCCACTTTCACCTGTTACGTTTACGTCCCATGCTATAGATGTTGAGCCTTTTGCCATGCAGTGGGCAAAGATCCAGACTCCGAGGCATTACTAGAAATTCTAAATTGAAAAAATCTAATAGTACCCGACCCGGGATTTGAACCCAGGCAGCTGCGCTGGCAAACACTCTAAAAACAAGGCAGTTATAAATATGTACGGGCTTAACATAATTATAATATGTGTACGGATTTAACTCATGTATCTTTTGGTTTTAACTTAATTTTCTTAAATTCACTAAGTTTTAAGAGTAAACCTATAATTGAGAACATTAAGTAATAACGGGTCACAAAGAGGAACTTCTAAATATATTGCAATTAAAATAATTTGTTGTGGTTACATGTTATTTTATTTATAAATTGTACAAACACTGGTATGTATATATTACTACTTAAAATAAATACTTAAACGACCTATAATATATTGGAAAATAAGTGTGAATGTAGCCTTATTAACTGGAGCCAATCACACTGAACAGCAATTAACTTGTAGTTTATAGCTTTTACGATTTTTATTCGCTTTTATATTCGATGTTTCTATCATTTGATGGGTATTAGACAAAAAAGGTAAAAATCGTTATATCGATAATATTGGATTACATTCTTTATTATTCATTTATGTATTTGAAAAATTCGTATTTTTAAGTTCATTAGTGCACAGACTTCACAATAAATAATAGATATAGCATACAGGCTCAAAACATCTTTTATGGCATATTTTCAATATTTATTAGTAATTTTATTGGCATAGATTGATATCCTTGGCATTTAAAATAAAACACAACAACATGGTGATTAATATGTTTTAAACGTTTTCGTTGGAAATTAGCTGCCGCAAAACTGTGTATTTAAATACCACTATCATCATCATCTCAGCCTTTTCCGTACCATATTTAAATACCATCATTATGGGATACTTACTATAACTAGAAAACAATTTAACAAATGTACACTGTCTGAATAACATATTAAGTAATAACGAGATATTAATATGACTTTAATACTATGTTTTTATAAAGAATTTTTATTCACTTAAATGAGAAAATAAGTTTTGTTATAGACCCAATTATAATATTGTTTAGGGGACATTAAAAAGTCTCGGCCATGATCCCATCACGACAGCGGGACCTTATGAGATCGGATATACATATATGTGCGTGTATACATGCATAACCACCTATTACGATTTGCCACCTATTACGGTGCTGACAAACTATTATCGCCTCTTTTTTTTATATATTTAACTTGTCACGCTGGTCCGGCAGTGAATAGCGGATATTATTTTACATAATTTATTATTAGTATCATAATAATTAAACTGTGACGGTATATCGTCACCTCAGTTCCCTTATCTCTATATACCCCATATAGAGACCACCTATACTTAATTTAATGGTATTAAAATAATCATAAAGATTGCTTACGTTCGGAACGGTGTGAAAACCCGGCGCCGACACGTGCGAGAAATAACAACACTTTTTTTAACAAAACTTGCGCGAACCGAACCGACGGATATTAAAACATTCATGAATTTTTGAAACATTCCAAATCTATTCGTATTAAAGCAAAAAACATAGATACGCGCGCATTTTTTAAATTGAGTTCAATGTTCTTACGGAATACGAATTGTATGGAGTCGTTATTTGTGTGTGATACGCTATTAGAATATACACATTATGTTTTCTATGCGATATTAGAGTTAAGGAAGGTGTCCGTAATTTTATAGAATTAATTTAATTGTTATGATTATTCTCCTTCAAAGATTAAGGCTGAATAAGGTTTTTCTACGTTCACTATTATTTCTATTTTTCTATAGGTTTGCATGATTCATTGTGATGCTTTTGCACTTTCCATCAGACGGAATCGCAAACAAATACTAGACTATTAAATACTTGAAAAAAATTAAAAAGGTACATCCATAACGTACTACGCTGGCCCAGTGCGGATTGACAGATTTCACACGCCTTAGGGAATAGTAGGGAGCAATCTAAGATGTGCAGATATCCCCAACAAATTTTCCTTTAGCGTTACAGCAAGTGATATTTCATTTTAAAACTCACATATTTGAAAAAAGACGATATGCGCGCCAGCCTTTGAACCTCCGACCTCCAAGGAGGAAGACTGAATTCTAAACCATAAGGCTATCTCTGTTTATATATATGAGAATGAGAAACACTTTAAACCGAACTTTAGAAAATAAGCAAAGTATAAAGGTGACATAAGTTCCGTTTCATGTCACCCTATACTAATTGTGAGTTTACTTTATGAAACTCGGACATGAAACTGCTTTGGAATTTTAATTGGGTTCGGAAGCCATGAGTGACGTGGTACCTATTACAATATTATTTTTAACTGGCTATAAATAAATAGACGCAGCTCACGGGGGTCGAACGTGGAACGGTTCAAAGATGCAGGTGTTATGGACTGGTCAGTGATTGATCTGAGGTACAGAGCATTTTGTGAATGATTGATCTGAGATATAGCTACTGTATACTCAAAAATACTATTGTACACTTGAAAATAATATTGTTACACTTTAAATTTTTTGAATTATTTGATAGGCTAGCCGTCTGGCCTCGATCTCGCCTGATGATAAGTCCAGATGTGTCCTAGACAGACGACGCATGCCTGGGACAAACTATACTTGAGTTCATTAGGTACGTGTAATAATAGTAATAATTGTGTCTGTTATAATACTTTAAATATAGAATGTTCTAAGTGTGCAACGCGACCTTATTTATCCACTCAAGCGTTCATCCGTCTATCCACGCGTCTATCCACTTAATGTTAAAGATTTCAAAAGTGTGTTCTGTATTTGGTTCTCAATTATCCTTGTTTTCTTTGAAGGCTTACGTAAATTTGCGGTATACATATTTCAGTTTACGGCGTCCGGTAACATGAACCTTAATGACTCGGTATTTAGAGTGATTTCTCTTTAAGTCCAGCGCCGTCGTGACTTGCTGCATCTGTAATTACATATTCCCAAATCACGTCACGTAGTCCGTTAGTCACCGTGGTAACTATACTGCGGTTTACTTATTATTATTATATAATCAGGCCAAGTGATTCACGGGGTAGCTAAAGAGCAACGGGTGTATAATATCCCTATTCTGCCAGACCTGACATGCTTCTTCTACATACAGCGTTTTTTTATATATTACAGTTGTATTTTTAAGCAGTCAGGTTAAGGACATTAATCGTTTGTGGCTACTTCCATCTCCTGCTAATACTGTCACTGTTCATATTAATAGATTTTCTGAATAGTCAGTAGTCACTACCTTCTTTTCTGGATTCTTTAATTCGTGTAATTGAATCACTGGTGTTCGAGAGGTCCTCTATTTAATTCCCGGGTCGAAGGTTATTGGATCTTTCTAAATTAGATCTTCTAGTTTTGGCCTGGGGTCTGGATTTATGTCCGATTTATGACAATAGACTCACCACCTATTCCATGATCAGACGTCAACATAGCAGATGAAAGTGGGAGAGTGCTACACGCTTCTTCCTACACGCTACACCCTTCGAAGACACCAGGCGTGATACGTTATATTACATATTAGGGGAAATTTACCAATAGAAGCTTTATTCCTTATTCCTTGTTTCAACTAAGAAGAAATTACGTAGGGTCGACAGCAGGATCGACATACCACATGTTAGGCGCCGGTCGCTATTTTAATGTGCTTGGAACACGCGGAAGCTGCAACAACACATCCTTGTACCTGCCATTAGCTATCAGTGACACATCGAATATTTGCTCAATAATTAACCTTTATTGCCACTGATTACTACTGTTATTACTGATTGCTATGTATCTTTTTATTGCTTTGAATGCGTTTTTAGAATAACCTTTGTTTTTATTTCTAACTATATCCTTCATCAAATGTTGAGCTGGATAGTGAAACCGCATCGAACAGTCCAGCCGCAAATATCGAGTATATAAACAATGTCAATTAGAGACGTGAGAAACGTATGAGTAAATAAAAACACTTGTTTTTATTCTCAAAAAGGAAAGTTATAGATTTCAGTAGTAACAATAAACTTCTAGAATATTCATCAAGTATCAGTGTCAGCAATCACCACTAGCCGCTGGCGTCCACAGACAACTGTCTGCCGCGAACAGAACAATAGCATTCTGTTAGTCTCAGATATTACGAGTTCTAGATATCAGTAAGCCCAATACCCAGGAAAGTAAATATAACGACAGGTAAGCTGAAAGCATATACCGAAATGGTTATTTCATACTAAAACTGGGGTTTATAAACCAGTTGAATTTACGATGGCCGACCAGCCAGTCGCTCCAATTACTTTTAATAAGAAACAGACCGGAATAGACGGTACGAGCACGGTTTAATTTACTAGAATAAGGTCGGATTAGAAACACTTTTAGTACTGGCATGTAAAACTAACACAGAACAAATTACCAAGTCCACAATTTATATACTTTACATTTACCTCTGTCCGGTATATGGCAATAGACTCACCATCTATTCCATTGTGGAACGTAAATGTAACTGGTGAAACTTGGGAGAGTAATATACTCCCCTGTCTACACCTTCGGAAATTATAGGTGTGATGTTAAATTACGAAATCCAAGAATCATCTAGAAATACTCAAAATGAAGTCAGAACAGAAAAGCTTGTTGGGACCTAATTTGCAAAGTAACATAGTTCCGATTCTTATCTTGTTCTATACTCATTGTACAGTTCCGAATTATGTAATTATCCAATGAGAGATTTTGCTCCTTCTAGGGCTGCATCATTATATTGGAAGACTATGACCAAAAGGACTGTGTTCGTTAAAATTGAGGTTTTAGATAATTATTATATCATCACATCAGATCTATAACGATGTACGCAGAGGACACCGCGCCAAATATATCTTTTCTAACAGACCTCACGAAGAAAAATAAAAATTAAAAAATAGCTTAAAAATTTTTCAAACGCGCCAAAGCTACGTGCTACGTGGCGTATTGTTTTCATTTCTAATTCAAGCGTGGCCAATGCTCGTATGACGTCACCGGCGCGCAAGGCTGCACCTGCCGTTGTCACGAACTCGATATCCAACAGCAGATAAATTTATTACACCCGCTAGCTTTTACTACTGCCATAGTCACATATATTCTAAAGGGGCTTTCACACTGTCCGACTTTATGTGGTCTCCGCAATCTATGAACATTTATGATTTACTATAACTCTTACTGGCGTTATCAATAGTACTAACTAGATATTATGAAATATAGATTTTATAGATAGATATATAATATTATGTCGTCTTTGCACTTGTAGACATTTACGTTTTACTTTCATTCGAATTCATGCTAATGCGACTTACTAATTATTACTACTAATATAGATATACATTTTATAAACGGGCATTCTCTCAACCTGGTATATATTATATGTGATATTTGTAATATGTGCACATTTACGTTTTACCTCTAATGGGATTGCAAAGCAGATAGCATCGCTGATACCAACGTTTACCCACGTTCCAACTTAAGCGCCTCGCACAATGCCTGCCTATATTTCAAGCCATGACATGATTGTTTATTTCCCAGTATGAAAATATGCAAGCTAAAATTGTAATTTTTGAATTGTGACAAACTGGTGAATTGCATTTCGTAATTCATAGTTAATGTTAAACTTGCAAATAAGCAACAAATTGATAGGGTATTTTTTTTATAGATATAGACAGTGATTTGATATAGAAAGTGATTTGATTTGTTTGGCTGCGATCAGAAATAAGAACGCACCTAAAAAAATATTTTTAAAAAACCTGCGTGTTTTTTTTTAAAGCACATTACACTTAACGTTTTGAAAACAATCATTATCTCAGGCGTCCCACGAGCGACCTCGTTCGTATCTTTTATTTCATACTTTATTTCATATTGAGCAGACACGTGTCTCACATTACAAGTCTATTGCCACTGTTTGCTAATATTGACTTTTGTCTGTGTCATGTCATGAAGGCAATTTACGAGCGACCATTTCTAACAACTTGTAAAACTCGTGCACTGATTGACCAACTGAATCAGACAATTCAACGTTTCTGTATACGTGACTTGTTTGTCGTAAAACATACCTCTATTTATTTTTTAAGGATTTTGTATTCTTGTGAAGCTACGGATATACTAAACATACGGCTAACATATGTATATAGGAGTAATGTAATTGTGACACTTTATACAGGGACTGTGGATACATGTATAGACAGTATAGTAGACAGTAAATATAGGGACTATAGACAAATATAGACAGACAAATACAGAGATAGACGGATATAAATACAGAGATAACATTTCTCTTAATCTTATTCATTCGTTAACGGAAAATAAAGTAAATATTAAATTAAGCAATTAAAAAAGAAATATGTCATTAACCGTTTCAGTTATAAAATAACATATATGAATGTGGGTAGTTTTTTTATTCAACCCATTACAATTCCACTGTTGAAATATGGGTCTCCTCTCATATTGAGAGGGTTAAGGCCATAGCCTGCCACGCTGGCCAAGTGCGGGTTGGCCGACTTCACACACCTTAGAAAATATATTTTTTTTATAAATTCTAAGGTCTACAGGTTTCCTCACGATGTTTTCCTTCAGCGTTAGCAAGTGATATTTAAATTTAAAACGCACTTTTTTTGTAAAGAGGTGCGCGGCATGGGTTTGAACCTCGTTCGACTCGAAGCGACTAGTTCGATAACTATTATAAACATTATAATTAAATCGCTTACTTTAGGTTGCGTTGCATATTATGTACATATATGTATCTATATATATGTACATGCAAAGTAGGCAATACTCGTAAGTACTATACTTTTATATATGAGGAAAAAATAGTTGTTTTGTGTTACAAAGTCATAACAGTGCATTGTTATTGACTTAGTTGTTACGGAAAGCTATTCACTGTTGATGAGAATTAGAATTACTGCTTAGATTCATCATCGGTGAGGTAATAATAATAATAACGTAATAACACGAATAAAATATAAGAGAATATGTAAGAAATAAAAGGTTATTTCATCAATAAAAAGATTGATGTAAGTACGGGGGAATAAAATTTAAATTATTTTATTTTGTGTACGCAGTTGCCTAAAACATAATATAATTCCACGCTTGTACTCCCCTAAAAGAGCAGACAGAGTGTGGTACTCCCACTTTTGATCAATGACTGCTTACCCGTCCGAGCTGTTACTAGTAATTCAAGATTTACGTATAATATATATAATTCAATTAAACAATTGCACACAGCTGAACGCGTTAAACCACATTCCTGTTAATCACATGTAACAAAGTGTTAACATTGATTCATAAACAGTTCTCGAACGAATGTGTGCTGGTCGTGTCAACACATTTCTACAATACCTTACACGATTTAATTGTAGGTAATTACAAGTGATTACGTCGTAACGCCCGCTGCGCTGGACATTGCACGTTTAGTGTATGGAAAAGAGTTACGGTAATGTTTATATTGATGGGCATCGTCAAACTGTGAGAAGTTGACTTTTAAAATGCCAGTATGTTCACCTTTGTCTTTTAGCTTTTTGGTCAGTGAACCGATTTGTCCAAAAAGATCCCGGTTTTAATTCCCAGCTGGATGTATATATATCTGAATCATCGGTTAGGACAAATAGATTTGGTATTGATGACAACAAGACCAAACCTGTATATATTACCATCTTCCTTCAGATAGTTTATATTCTGTTCGCAACGTTAAACGTATGAAAAAGTACATATATATCTTCCTGCGTAAATACGAACACCTACTGCGGTCACCAACCCACAATGCCAAGCGTGGTGACTATGGCAAACCCCCCCAATATTATTGTTAAATTACTTATATGACTTTGTTATTAAATTGTTAGCATGTGCCAAAGACAGATCTGACGTGGTACTTCTACATTCATCACGTCTCTTACGCGATTTCGGTAATTTCTGAATTTTTCACGAGTCAGTATCTAATCTATTTGATCAGGATCAATTTATTTTATCACTTTTTACTATGTTTGTTTTTTCACTATTGACATTTTCTATGACGTAATTTAATTAACCTTCCACATTGTTTAATTCATTTTGCTAAATTGATGTATTACACTGACTACTCTATTCACTTCGAACACCTGTAATGTGGGATGTGGTTTGAATAATAATAAAATTAATAACTAAGTACGAGATAAAGTAACAATATGGCCAATTTAATATATGTATCGAGACAAGTCATCTTCGTTCTCTCATCAATATGTATTTAAGACCAGATTGATATCCTGTAGAATTTCCTGTTGCAATTATATGGAGTGTTTTATTAATAAGACGGCCGACCTACTTCGTGTGTATGGATGCATTGTTGCATGATGTAACCCACCGGGATGCGGCGGAATGCATTCAAGGATACTTACACATGTGCCGACGTCTCTCCAAGGTATGCGGCTTATTTAAATATCAAAGTATTATCGAAAGTATTGATAGTTACAGCATGTTACGAGATGTTGTCAAATTGTGATAAATGCATTTACACTTAGCTATTTGGCACTCGTTGCTTTCTACCTAGCCCGCAACAGACAAGGTGTAGAGATATAAAAATATGAATTTTACAATTTATTTCATAATTACAAGCGTAACATAAAAAAACGTAACATTACGCCTGTGACCCCGAAGGAGTAGGCATAGGAGCGTAGTATTGACATTCTAGACCATTTAACATTTCTGGTACATTCTAATTCCGACGATACATCTTAGAAGACAATTTCGTTGAAATTAATTCTTAATTGAAGGAACCTTGTCCGAAATTATATCAAGCCTCACCTAGACTTGAACTTTTAAAAGTAGTAGGTGTAATAGAGTCGTGTCGAATACCAGGCCCACATATTTCTTAATAAGGCTTACACAAAGTCTAGTCCGTCGTTTCGTAACATTAGTCTATTTAGTTCTTGGATGAGACTTTAAATAATTTATATTATACAGCCATGATGCGTATACATTTTTCTATATATACATTTTCACGTTAATACGTAACGTTTACGTGCATTTCACATAACAACACTTAAAATCCGGAATACCTTTTAGGGTGCTACATACAGGTAAAATGGCTTACTTAAATATGCGTTGAAACTTTATAGGCAAGAACCAGTAAATAGCACTCTGCAGTTTTTGAACATTGTATATTGTGCTTTAAGATTCATAATTAGTCTCGAAGCCCACTGCTGGACATAAGCTTTCCCTGAGGGGTTTTTGCCCATAGTCCTCACACTGGGCATGCGGGTTGGGGATCGCAGTGTATAGCTTCTCGAACGCTCCTGTCCGTAGACGCCCAGGGCTTAAACCTTGCCTAAGCCGGCCGCGCCGATTACCCACGATCAGCCAGCGCCGGGTTTTTGTTTCTTATGTCACCCTGAAATTTCAGTATACCGTCGGGGGATATACATTTTTTCCTGCCCGACATTTATTATATGCCCGACTTTATCGTGCCTTATATAACATTTAAAATAATTCATACGTTTTCGTAACGTAAAAGCAACGTGTATTCAATATCCATCAAGCTTTAGTTCGACGTCGGAACACTTCTGAGACATGAAACGAATAATATACGTTCCTCCGTCAATCTTCGTCCACTTTCCCGCGCGCTCGCTGCTGTCTCGAACACTGATGGCTTAGACATGGAGAATTAATCATTACTGATTTTCTATTTCCTACTTTCTTGTGAAATAACAAAATACAACTACGCAGCGTGGCTGTTTAAACTCTATGACTATAAAGTATCGTAAAAACGTATCTGAATTAATTTTTATTTAGGCAATAACAAAAAACACAATATACTTTATATTTCGTTTTCTGTGACTCATATTCCACCAACGGTCTCTGCTATCGTATTAAATATTTATATGTATTTTACCAAACCGGTTGCTATAAGATGTAACGATGTAAAAATTCATAAAGTGGATATACATTATAATGTATGAAATTACTTGCGTCATAAATAATTACTATAAGAAACTATTGTTACATCATTTCTTATTTTAGGACTGTACATTTTATTCCGTACAGTTTCAGTGGCAAAAAATTACTTATCACTGCATATACATATATTTATAAGTATCAAAAATATACTTATATTTTTCTTAACAATACTACATTCGTAATATGACAAAAAGGGACAAAACAGTGAAAATAACTTCTAAAACACAGCCATTAGACGCTTTGTAAATAAGCCCCTTAGTTGAACGCGCTACGAGTAACGAACGGACTGATTTTCAAAGTGAAAGCTTGTACCTTCAGCTGGGCGAGCCTGACTCTCGACGCTACTCGAACGTTTAACAGCGATAGTAATCTATTTAGTTATACTGAACGTACATAGTCATTTAGATTCACGTATATACAGAATATGAGTATGAGTATGTATGTATGTATGCCGATGTACGCGCGTCAAATACTAAAAGTCAAATACGTCAATTACTGGACAGATTTCGATTAAATTTTTGTAGGTTTACTTTTTAGACACATTGTCTTTATCTTAATAAAAAAATATAATAACGTAACGTAACAACGTAACATCACGCCTGTAATCCCCAAAGAGTTAGACAGAGGAGTGTAGTACACTGCCACGTTTCACCAGTTACGTTTACGTCCCATGTAATAGATGGTGAGCCTATTAGCGGGCACATATTCAGACTCCGAGTCACTACTAGAGATTTTAAATTAGAAAAATCCAATAGTATGCGACCCGGGATTTGCATTGCAACTACTACACCAACGAAGCAGTCATAACGAAAATTTTGTGAGAGCGTTTGTATTTTTACATACGATTATTTGTCACAAGGAGTTTTACAATAATAACATGTTATTTTGTAGTAATAAAAGTTGAAAGAGAAATTTGAGATTTTTATCCTGTGCTTTTTTGTGTCACACATTAAGACTGCTGACTGATAAGTCTCCATATCGGTAATCTGATGAAATACGAGTATAAAGCAACAAGGGTACTGTCACGTTATTGTCATGGCATTGTAACACCAACATTGTGAACGAAGGGAACGTTACAATCGAACGAATAGGGGGTGTAGAGATTTAATCGTTACTGTATTTACAATAATAAATTATTTCACTCAGTGTTGTTATAGGGGACGAGATGAATGAACGGTTTTTGTGACGGTCTGTCAGCTGTCACGTGTTGGATAATTGAGCGACGAGAGACAAATCTGCGCGTCAAATACTAATGTGTCATGTTCAGGGTGTCGTGCGACCGAGAGCGGTGTACGAGTTAGCGAAGTAACAAAACGAAGTAGATAAAAGTATGTTTGTATAACATAGTAAGTCTTGTTTAATGATTGTGAAAATAACCTTCTAATAAGAAAGACGTCGCCGACACAAATAATTTTTTATTAGTTATATAGTGGCAAATTACTGCACATTTTAATATAAATGCTGTTGAATATTTGAGGTATATTTTTCTATGTTGAGTATTTTTGTGGGAATAAAAACATTAAATGTCTTACCAGTTTCTAAAAGAGGCGTTCCATGACGCTTTTTGTAGATACGTTTATCATATAAATAGCAAGCAGCCAAGCATATAGACAGTAAAATAAATTATTTTTGTACTACTGACATGTAATGCGTGATAAATCGTAACCTTAATATTAAGTATATTTCTTAATTGGGTTCATATACAGCAATATTTATTGTGACAAATTTGCCAAAACTTTAAGTCTATATCTTAATTTATTTCCTAACTTTATTTTTGCTTCATTAATGTTTTGATAAGTACAAAAAATGTTCATGAGATTTTCCAAGTTATTTACATTCGAACACAATAGTGGTCGGAATAGGTGAACACAAAATCGTGGTAAAGACGTCGTTAGAAAATCGCTCACTATCCGTAGCTTACTCGCTGATGGTCAAACCTGAAACATAGCATTCAAAACTGTAATATTTTGTCAATGGAGATCAGAAAGATAAATGACATGACGATAAGGTGTCCGTGAAATACGATTAGCATTTGTAGAACAACTTAGTACTCGTTAATGTACCGTACACCTATGGTACCTAGCCTAATGGATTGTAATCTATTGTAGGTACATCTCCACTCTATGTCTTGTACAGCTGATTTATCGCTCTTATAACTGCTGTCAGTAAACATACGTTATACGTGTTAACTGTCATTGTTATTGCTTTGCTGTATGACG
>DWMG01002058.1:0-13899 GCA_018244855.1 Elbella merops | reverse complement strand
ACGATTTTTTTCTTTTTTTTTTTTCAACCCATTACAATTCCATTGTTGGAATGCGGATCTCCTCTCATATTGAGAGGATTAAGGCCATAGTATAAGGCCAAGTCGTATCCTCTTTACGATCATTTTATTTGCAAACAAATCCGATGAAGCCAGTAACTAGCCAGCCTCATGTGTGACAATATGTTTTTGTCATCGAACTCCGCAAAGAGCATTCCATCATCGTACAAAATCGAGGCTGGACTTAAACACTGTACAGAAAGTGTGCCGCGATCCATTTTTTATTGGCTCCAGATTCCATCGTCGGCTTAGCTTAACCTTGTCGGATACGTTGCATCGGTTTAAATTTTGAACGACAAGTTGGTTTACGAAACAAGACTTTAATACACGCTCGTAACTGTACCAATTGCTCCCGTCCACGAAAAGTATCCCAATTCTTGCTTAACTGTAAAATATAAACAAATATAAACTTTTCGGCTGGTTGCATTTTATCTACAAGTAATGATATATCACGCGGTTTATTAAATTAATTGAATGTTTAACGACGTATGAATACTATCTAATTAGTTCAATATCATTAATTCATGTCATTGTCATTAATAGTGTGAATATCCTGCCTTAGTCTCCATTTCGATGGAATGGTTTGAATGCAGAGCTTAATACACGATATCTCACGGTTCACTTCCTCGTCATCAAAGTTTCCGATCAATAGTTCGTCACTACCTATAATACATCTACGGTTCTGGTCAGCGTCAAGGACTGTCTCATCCACAGACAAAACTATTCATTTCCTTAGATTATCTATTAATTAAATCTTTTTACCTTAAAATACATAATCTGTGACGGAAAATCACGAAAATTTTTCATATTTTAATATAGAGAGGTTATACAATATATTCGAAATGTGGGAACAAAGAAAATTCCACTGTCTTGTCACTTTTTATCTTCATCAACCTGGATTCTTACCTTTTTCGAATGGACCAGGACCCCAGATATTAAAAGATTATTGCTACCAATAACTGAAGTAAACTATACAATCAGGCATGTAGGTACGTCTATTCCTTTAGATTTAGCTACCCCGAACGGTTAGGTCGAGGAGTGTACTCGTATGTCGTGTCATTTTGTGCGTCGCCCCGTGTTATAGTGGGTGAGTCTAATGTCATATATAGGCCAAACCCAGAATCTGTGCTACTACTAGGAATTATAAGTTATAAAAATCCGATACTACCTAACCCGGGATTTGAACCCAGGACCTCCTGATCAGCGGGCGCGCTTGCACCACTCGACCAAAGAGGCAGTCAAAGTAAACATTAATGTTTGTTATAACAATCAATAAATTTTCTTTGCTTTCCTTTATTGCTCCAAGTGCCCCCTAACTGAATTATCCGTTACAATGACTGTAAGTACATTCAGCATTGGATACAATCGAACGGTTTCAGCCAATAGCAATATTGAGGATTCAGTAAATAGTTCTGTCAATGTGTCCGCACCAGAGAATTGTTTTGCAACTTTCATACCTTTATTCCAGTCTTGTCAAAGTTTAAAATTGAACTCTGAAATGTCTATATTCTTAGTAACTTTGCTGAGCGATCGTAATCTCTCCCCGGGATCTTACGGCTGACTGCTAACTTCGTCTTCTTATGTTGGACATCATAAACCTTTACTATAGCTACGTGAAATCGCTTGTAGCCCTAATGCGATTGCAAGCGATCTAAATTGCAAGCGAGCTAAAGTTCTGTGGCAATTAGTTTCTTCAGCAACGAAATGTTGTTCAGTACTTGCTTATAAATGTAATTATTATCTATGATTAACATATCGTCACGTCAGATCAGGGTACGGTAAAGGGCGAAAGCAAAAAGTGCCAAATATCCTTACAGACATGCTTTTTCTGCATTCATTACCCTCTTCATTCACGAACTCCAATTTCGGCGACTTCATGCTAGACCAGCAATCAGTATCTGGTGGCAGTATCTAACTAAGCCGGCAAAGTTTCTATTTACTTTTGTACAATGCAAGCTGTCAGCATTTCGTTCGGCTCGCAACAAATAGTCGAGAATAAAAGCAAAACACATTAGGAGAGCAAATTGGCGGTCAGCTCTCCATTGTGGCGGCTGGAGTCCGAGCTGCATTGTTCTTGGCTATCTCCTCTGTCGCCTAACAGAACCAAATAGAATCTGACTGCAATTAAAAGTTTCCTACCGAGGCGCACTCGATAAAAGTTCACTATGAAGAGTTGGATTGCAATCGCGACCTATATTAATACACGGTAACGGTATTTAGTTAAGTACCTACAAACTAATTCTGCTACAGAAAGAGAGCATTGAGTGCCAAATATTGTTATCGTTATAGACTTATGTTATGGAGATTTTCGACTCCTAATCTAGTTACGGAACTGTCATGACTAAACAGTAATAATTGTACAAAACAAAGAAGTAGACTGATCACTTGAGAGAATACGATCATTTAATACTTCAGATCAACTACTAGCGTGTTACTGACTTTAAATGGACATGTTTCTACGATCTTCTAAAATATTTTCATGGTATTATTTGCTGTCTATATGTATATGCATTAGTATTTAAGGAAATAGAGATACTTTATCTTCTATTTTACATTATATCCTCCTATAATCCAAAGTTGGAAAAACAAAGAATTTTTTCAATTCTTTAATACTCTAATACAATACATTATTTGTTTTAAAATCATTTTTTTGAAGTTGGTTAATTTTTTTAAATTTTTGTTCATTTTGACTTACTAGTTATACCTACTGTCCATTCGCCTCTTATTGATTGAAGTGTCCCCATGGTGGCGACTTCATTACCGTGTTACAAGTTAAAATTGTCAGCAGCGGAACGCGTATATATGGAACGAAATTGCATCTAACACGAAGCTGTCCCCAGAGAGGACTATTTCGCAGTTATAAGGGGCATGTACTTGCCAGCTAATACTAGTGAATGTTCGCTCGTAAATAATTATGAAATGAATTATTTTCTGTGGTCTGATCGGAAGTCGATACCTTGTGCTGCGCTCATCGCGGTGTAAGTCTTGTAATCCAATAAGACATATATTACTGTTTAATTCTAATTTACTTACCTCTAATATAATTTTTTGTTCAGTATAAGGTCATGTATGATTGTAATAATATAAATACATTATATAGGTATATATGTGCTGGGTGGAACGGCCATATTTGTATATGCGTTCGGAGTGGGAACATTTTCAGTTATCCTGGACAAAGTGGCACATTCGCAACATCAGTTGTTCATTCTCTTTATATATCCACGCCGTTTTCGAAGACTTCTAACTACACCATCGGCTAGTATCTGACCTGTAAGCTCATGATAAATGACTCTTGGTCTTCCGCTGCTGCGAACGCCTCCAACTACACTCTCATTTTTACTATGGAATTACATAATATCATGGAATATTAAAAAAGGACGTAAATAATGTTACGAGGCTGACACAATATTGGTATCGCGGTCCTTAATGAATAATAAATAATAATATTCTTATAGAGCAGTTAATCCGCCTAAAATATAATTTGGTTCAGCTAGACGCTCCCACATCGAATATTATGCTACGTACATAATCCGGCGGAAGGCATATTTATCCAATTTGCTAACGCTAACACGCTACCCGGATTAGCCGAGAGCTTACTAAAAACAATATCTATAAAAATATAAAGCTTAGATAATCAACACAAATATAGTAAAGAAAACAGAGCACAAACTTCAGTTTTACAGAATTAGAGCAATATTTAACGAACGGCGTTTTTAAGTTTTTTGTAACCAAGGTAGCCATTGTTTGCAGATGCCGATCATAACCCGATGATTCCTAACACACACATAGTGAGGCAGATTATATTATAAAAGTCCGAATACTGTAATTAGTCACTGTGTCTAGCTTTTGTGGACTATGGTAAGCTTTGATTCCGGGGAAACCTAGGCTGATCTGGAATCGTTAAAGAAATCGTTATATGAATTTCAAATTAATGAGATAATAATAATTATGTATTTATATTGTAATAGCTCCAAAGATTAAGAGTACTGACTGGAAGAGAATTTAGCCTCGCTCTTTATCATGAATTTGACTAGAAGACTCAACATTTTTGAAATTTGAGAACCTATTAGATTTAGTGTCTCGAAGGTATATTCGTATAGCTCTATTAAACTACCGTAAAACATTTATTTTTTAAAAACTTTTTGTAGTCATATATAACACAACTTTTACGGGCCTCGATCCTAACGGCCTTGATTTGTTGGTACGTCTCATGCAGAAGTAACCACGCCCCTTCCTGTGACTGAAGTGGGTTGTAAATTAACATGTCATAGTAATTTATTTCTATCTCGATGTCAGGCGCTACTAATAGGCTTAGTTCAGTTTACTCATCCCTGTAGGAGGGTTTATATGAACTAATTTTCTAATTGTACGGCTTATGACTGACACTTTAATTAGCGGGACATTCGTATTTCTCTTTTCTTCTTTTTATCATTTTCTTCTATTCTTCTAGCTCTTCGGATCATCGTGTACATATGTAATTCTGTCATTTCTATCATATATATCGCATGAAGAATAAAGAACATCACAGAGAGAGAGACTGAGAGAGAAAATAACAATAGAAGAGAGTGGCCGAAAAGCACTAAAATTTTACTATGTGAATATAAAGCTAGCTTTCGTATAAAATATATCTTTTTTGGTTATCAATGTAGGCGTATTTCACATCAAAAAATATTTTAAAGGATAAAAATATTAAAGAATATTTATTATTTTTATAAATATTTCTGAAGTGACACGTATTTTACCGTTTAATTAGTCGTCTATTTCGTTCCTCACGACTAGTTCTGCAACAAACGTGTCGGTTCTCCCTGGGACTGCCTACACACGTTCTGATAGCCCGAGCAATTTCACACCAATAATTTCGCTATCAACTTTTATTAGCGCCACGTTATTGGTGAGTAAGTTTTAATTTGCCGTTCGGTTTTATTCTGCTCGATCACAGTAAAATGTCAGCTGAAGGTCCAACTATAAAGAGTTTAACTACTATTTTCTATATTATTGGATTAAGCAACTTCGTGACAGCAATTTTGGTGAAATCTCAAACTTATTGTAACTGTTATATAGAATTTAACTTGTATACAATGTACATAACTTCTATATCGAGGTGTTTAAAGTTCTTCAGTAAATTCCAGTTTTTTTATCTGTATAATGTAGGTATTATATATACAAATATAATTATTTTTATATAGAATAGAACTGTCACTTTCTTTGGAAATCAACTGTGATTTGGTTTTTTAAATTAGACTATGACCTTCAACGCTTCTAAATCCCTTCCCTGTTCTCATGTAAGTGACGATTGTCTTTATGAGAAATAAAGTTCTTAAACCTTATGTTGTGTATCGAATTAGTATAGTATTGGTGTGAGCGAAACACGTGCATAAATATACACAGATATGTTGTGGGGTAAACAGAGAGTACCGATTGTCAAAAATTCTTACAAACCTCAGATATCTCTTTTACATTCATGCTTTATTACTGTATTAGGTCAGACTTGCAAACACACTGACAGATATTTTTATGGTGATATTTTAGCATACGGACAATTACAATACAAAAACAGTTGCAAGTGGTACAGCCGGTTTCCAGAATTCTATTTCTACCTTCCTTTGGGACACCCTAACAGGAAGCTTACTGAACCAGCTGCACATGTGAGGTAACTAGAACGATTATTGACGGCCAAGTACGAGTTAGTATCATTTTCGTTTAGTAACTAATGACTGTAGATTGGCGGGGAACCTTTATATATAGTAAACTTAAGTTCAAAACAAATCCATTAAGCGGTCACTTGTAGCCTGCGAGGTGACTTTGGTACTAACTTTTTACGTTTACGCGAACTTGTTTGCTTAGTTCATTTACTTACATCCAAGTTTGTGTACAACAGGGAGAGTGGCTAGCAACATTAACGTTGCGATAACAAATTACGGTCAACTTCACCCGAGAGTTACAATATAAGCTCATGTGAGTATTTGTTAGCTGTAAGACAATGTGGAGCTGAATGAACCCCAACATCATGTAAAGCTTGGATGATATAAAATTATCATGCAAACCTGAGCGTCCTTGAATGTGGCACCACATTCTTGCTCCACGAATGACAACATTGTCGCCTAGTTGGCGCCACTATCGCGTAGATGGCAGCACTGTCGTTTTATAGAGGTGATAGCTGACATACTGTTCTGTTACGACGGTGCGTATAAGATCAAGGTCACTGTTTGGAATAGTGACTGTTAGTAGCTGTTTCATATATATTCACATGATTAGCTTATTCATCATCAGCCTATTCCCGTCCACTGCTGGACATAGGCCTCTCCAATGACACGCCACTGAGCTCGATCATCAGTTCTACGCATCCAATTATCTCCAGTAATTATAATAGAGCAAGACTGTTTGAACATTATCGAATATAATAAATTAAAAGCAAAATCATTTTTATCCAAATTTTATTGCAGATTGAACTTGATATAATTTGTCGCAACAATTGCCTACGTGCTAATGTACTCTGATATGTTCAGAAGCTATTAATAAGTTTAAATGTGTTTATAAATTCAACGGCCAGAAATAATACAGAACCAAGGAATTAGCTTTGTCTTATTTTCGATTTCCAGCGACTCCAATGTTGAACTTCGACAGGGAATAGTTTATTCCAATCGAAGGCTGCAAGTTTCGTGACAATTTATTCTGCGCGGCGCTCCTGGCAAGACTATTTCTCATTGGTTCTCAGTACAGAATTATATACAGCTTAAATTTTTGTAAGTTATATTATCATCGGCACTTTTGTTATTTTTATTACAGTACGCGGGGTCCCTCTCAGAATAAAAAACAGTAAGGACGTCTGCCACGCTGGCCAAATGCAATTTAATGACGTTATACGTATTAGAAAACATTATAGTGAACTCTCAGGTATTCTAGTTTGCTGATGATGCTTCTGTTTGCTGTTATAGGACATGACATTTATTCTTGTGTTCGTCTACTACACGCGTGACATTTAAAGTTTGGTTTATGCGTTTCGTTAACTGCCGAGCCTACTTCAACACCCTCAGGTCTTAATGAAAATCAACGTTGTGATTTCCTAGCCGCAACTCATGCTGTACCTATACGCAGCATGCATATCTATTCGCAGCCTGCTGCAGCACCGTTCTTCTTTGAACTATTTCTGTCTTGTAACTTTTTTTGGCTGCATTTTTTCTTTTTTACATTTTATTTCATATCGTGTTATGTTTTTTTTTGTTAATGTGTCTAATTTTCTCTTTGCATACTGTTGTACCTGAATATGTTCAGATTTATTATGCGCAGTTATGTTCTTTCTTAAAATGCATGTTTTGTTTTAAAAAGCTGACGAATCTTAAAAATATTTTACGTTTACCTTATTCTCGCAAATAAGGACCTTTTAATTTGAATTGAACCAGGTTTGAAAACAGAATTGCGACTTACAATATATGATTAGCGGCATACAGTGGTGGTAAAACATGTAGTATACTGCTTATCCTGATAAGCACCACCTCCACATATCTCTGCTCGAAAGCAGTATTTGATTCTATGTTTTGGTTTTGATCGTGTGTCTCATACTCATACTTCAGGTGTTCTAATCTACATTTTTGTATCTATATAGTTTGGGTATTTGTGTAGTTGTGTTTAAATATAAATAAGCTGTCATAGATACGACACACGAATTTCTAATTCTGAGGCGCGTTTTCGAAGCGATATTAAAAATAAGAGGTCGCGATGGCTCTTTGAGTTATTAGTGTCGGCTTAGGCGGCTGCTGAGGTAAAAAGTCTTGACTACAATCAGCGCGGGCCGCGCGCGGCAATATCGCGTCACGAGTGTGTCAGCGGTGCTATTGAGGGCCTCACTTTGATTTGCCTTTCCTTACTCTCCTTTCACGTTTTTGTGATTTAGATATTTCATTCAAAGCGAAATATATTATGCTGTAAACATAAAATCGGTATAAAATGACTTAAAAGGAACATATTAGCATAATATGGCACAACTTCCACAGCAATAAAAATGCAATTCATGAGGCAGGCAGCGTAAACACGATATCGTTTGCTCAAACGCCGATTTAGCCGATCGCACAGTTTTTCAGTCGCAACGTTCGCACATCACCCGATACGATAATGTACTCCGGAGTGCGTGTACGATGCCTGATATAGACTAGTTCACATCGTTCTAATACACACCAATTTCCTTAGAATGTTGGTATTCTTGGATAAGAACAAAGCTGTTAAAAGATTACGAATATTCATGACACTTGCTAAAGTGAAATGGAGAAAGTCAGAACTAAAATAAGGAGATAAGGTAAAGCAAAATATTTGGACTCTAATTTCGTTGCACCGAGCAAGCGAGCTGTAAATTTAAGTAGTAATTACAGCTGTAAAATTTTACTGATCTTTGTTTTTAGAATGACATTTGAGATTGATGTAATTATACAACAGATGATAAATCCTGTCAGAGAGCGTTAGCGTAACGTATTCAATAAGAATAATTAACATTATTGCAAACATTTCGACTAGATACGATTGTAAAATGAAGTGTGCTTTGAAACTCTCGCAGCTTCGTGAGAAATGTTTGGCCAGTGATGGGGCATGAAATGAACCACAAGCAAAACGTGTGAAATGTGTTACGATATCGGATTCCAATCGATCGTCGTCTGTTAATATTGTATCGGATAATGTGGAAACTCTTTTACGATCGCAGCAAGGCAAATGGAATAAAAATAAAACGAACAATTTACTTTCAATCCACACGCGGATAATACGATAAAAGTTAACGGTTCGGCGCCATCCGTTACCGGCCCGGCATGCGACTGGGAACATTATGGTTTACTCTGTTTATTGTTACGAGTACGTACTACACCACGTCCTCGCTCGGAATCCAAGAACTGAAATTCAATCTTAGTGGCATGCTGTTGGTGAAGCTTATGGTAGGTGAGGGCAGTGGGTAAAAACTGACAGGCGATGTTGGTATTAACAGTTTTAGTAGTATCCACAAATGACATCCATGTAGAAGCGAGTAGCTCGTTAGCTGTTACTGAGCTCAGTGTTATCATATATCGCACGCTGCGGTCCACGCTCTACGTCCTGCCGAGTTTGTCCGCGGGTGTCAGTGTTATCTTCAACAGGTATCTTGGTAAGTTTTTAAGTACATTGACAATGCAAATATTAGGTATGTATGATGTATATAATTTCATGAAACGTGTTCAGCTCTTTTTTAAATATCTCGCCTTTTTCCGTTCTTTATGTATTCCTAAAGTAGGAAAAGCTTATTGTTTAGAAGGCAGTGTCCCACTCTGAGGGTACTGGGTTCCAGTCTTGGCGCTTAGCACCTCTTTGCAAAAATGTGTGTTTTAAAAATAAGTTTTACATGTTGTTACGATTAGGGGAAACATCGTCGAAAAATCTACACGCCTTAGAGTAACCTACAATATTATCTAAGATGTGTGAAGTCTGCCGATCTTTATTTGGCCAGCGTGGCAGACTATGACCTTAACTTTTCTTATTTTGGGAGGGAACCCGAGTGTGAAGTTAGAAACGACGATAAAGGTTGATGACGATGATGATAAGGAAATCTTATTGCCTAATAGGTATACAATGTTAGTTTAAAAAATATTTTACCTTGCAAAATGTATAACAACTTTATATCTTTCCTAAATATGTATTGATTATGTCAAACGATTTTTCATCATTATTTAACCTAAGTAATTTTAATCTAACTTTTAATTAATTTTACCGAAAGCGAAAAAGTTTTAAAGGGCAAGTAATATCATAATGAATAATACATTTCTTATTATTCATAGGCCCTGCGAGAACCTACGCAAGCTTAGGTATACAAGAATTTCATCGATCTTTTCGATCGCTCTTACACTAGTAACTTTACTAATACTTTTGGATGAAAAAATATCAAACATGCAAATGTACAACAACCCAAAAGGTACTGAAAAAACTATCCGAAATATATTTATACGGAGCGTATTTTTTGACTGCCTACGCGCCGTTAGGGACTTGCTGCACCTCGTAGATGGAGCGATTGAGGTAATAATGATTATAACATGGTTATAAATGTAACGGCTTAACTCACGTACGTTTACAGGATGGCCCGACTAGTTTCGGACCTGTACGAGGTCCTCATCCTCCAGAGCTCCTACCGTTTGCAGCGAGGACGCGGCGGAGACTGGAGGTATATAATGATAGAGACATATAATTTTTCGTCAATCAATCATCTAAAATAATGTGTTGCAATTCATGTTGAAACTACTTATGTACCAGTACATTCATACATTGTGGTATACATATTATAACAAGATTTTTTTTAGTAATTCGTCATGCAAGCTATCTCGCGTGAATTAAAAAAAATGTAATGAAATTTAAATAAGAGATTATCTGTCCATGCTGCGTAAAATTGGAACGTGTTATAGTGTTTTAAAACAAAATACAGCGGTTCTAGTACTGCTTCCAAGTGATACAGAATTGTTTCAGCAAACGAACCTTGGGTATTATTCACTTTAGAATCCCTCTATTACATGAAGTTTCCATTTTTTTCAGTGGGTTACTTGACCTAACGTCCTATGTTCTCAATGTGGGGCAGAGGGCGTTTACGATACTCCTCCATGGCGAACGGTCTTGAGTATTATGCTTCACGTCACTCCACGTCAATTCGATGCTCGTCACCTTTCTTAACATGGTGCATCGCCAGGTCTGCCGTGGAGGACCATGATTTCGTCTCCCATGAGGGACCCAATTAAGTACTTTCTTCGGAATGCAATCGGAATATCTTCGAAGTGTGGACAATCCTACTCCATTTCCGTCGTTTGATCTGGTGATCGATCGGACACTCATGGCATTTCTCCCAGAGATCTTTGTTGCAGTTGATTTCAGGCCAGTAGATATCGCGGATACGGCGAAGGTAGCGATTGACTAAGACCTCGATTTGGATAGAGATATCTTTTGTGACCTTCCACGTTTCGCACCCATAAAGCAGCATGAATGGCTTTGCTCGTGAAGACTTTGTCAATAGACAAGATAAAGTGATATTAAATCCAGAGAAATTAATTATCGGAACAAGAATGGAGTGTCGAAGTCTTAGATTTAATTTCCAAATACCTCTTATATACAGAGTTTTACTATGATTGTTGTAGTCATTTATTTATTAACGTTAAAGGGTAAAAACTATGTATGTTATTACTACGTATGTTATTTATTGAAACTTTAACTCCGGGGTAGTATTGAAATTAATTATTAATTAGTAGAAATTTGAAGTAATAATTAGAAAAATATTTATGCACCGTAATTACGTAGCGTTTATTTACTTTTAATGACATACCAATAAACACCCGTTTATCGCTTATCTATATATAGTGCGACAAGTAATTCTTGTAGTTAGTTGAAGCGAATGCCGGCGGAAAATTATAACTCACAAGGTTTTGTAAGGACGTCGTTTGGATTGCTCGACGTTTGGCCGACGAATGAAAAGCTTTACTCTACTAATTATATCGACCTTTATTTGCCTTTTATTAAATTCTAAATTCTCTAAAAGTACAAATTTCTTTAAGTTTTGATATAATTGATCGCTTAAAAATAATTATCTATTCTAGACTTTGTAGACTTACAAACTTTTATTTGATTTTGTAGACTCTTTAAATGAATGTACCAATTAATCTATAAATTCGAAAGACATGCACCAAGTCATATCACCAGCGAAGCAAAGCGTAACTAGGTGAATTTGAAAGACAAGAACTAGAAGTGATAACTTAGTTGCAAGAGCATTCGGACTCGCGCTCCGGGTGTCTTGAGTTCAATTATTGTAAACGTCGCCCCTCTTAATTTACAGAACTATGTGCGTATCAAAGATTAAATATCAGTTGCCGTATCGTTGTAGGATAACACCTTGACGAAACCACCTTACAATTTTTCTTAGAAAGTACGTCTATTTAAAGATTTTCCAGTCTTTATCATCGCTTTAGGGCCCTCTGTTTGACCATATTATATTCCTTTGAAACTACTATATAATAACTATTTCTCCAGCCTACACCCGAAGTATAAATATCAAAAGAATAAGTACCGTTCATGTATTAAATGTATAGCGACTGGAATTTTAATATTTTTGTGAGCCTGGAGCTTGACACATTGTTGTTCTACTTATTCTGCAAAAATCTAGAATATAACGAAGCGTGGCAAGTTCCCAACAAAGTAAGGGAATACTTAAAAAAGTTAAAAAATCGACGCCAGTTTTTTCACGTACGCATCAAGTTAAATAAAAGGACAAAATTCCCTCCATTGTTCATAAGCGTACACAATTACCATTTGCCATTAGATAGGATGTTTATTTTAAGGAAATGTTCATGAAAAATTACATTCTGCATTAGGGTTCATAAAAAGCCTTTTAGGATAAACGCGTCGAGCGAGGCGTACACACGAGCGCGCATAAATAAACCAAAACTTAACACAAACTGGAATCAAATCTCCACAATAGAGGCGACCTCACAATAAAACCTATAAAATTTATATCTACCCTCAATAACAGTAGAGAGAATACGTAATGAACATTAGGAACAAAGGCGTGCGAAAAGAGCCGATAGCGAGTTGTGTAGGTGAGAATTGGTTAGCGCTAAAACACACAACTTTTAGCTTTAACACTAACAAAACAAAGTCAACAATGGATCGCCGATAACGGGCGCTGAATGAAACAATTTTTACGTGAATCTAAATGGAACTTTATGAATGATGGGTAAAGTTTAATTTTGAATGGGAATATTATAAGCCGAAGTCGGAATTGAAGATGTGTGAGGCGAAGCGAGTCTTGCAGTGAAATATTAGTGTTGTGATTGTTCTTCTCATCGCCGTTGCATCGTTTTTCTGTAGATGGCCTACGCCGCTACGTCGTAGCGCTTGGTACTACGACGTACATAACTCTACATTAGAAGTTAAACCGTTGTAACACAAGATATATTTTATTTATTGCAATCATCAAAAATAATATATTAGTTATTCAAAATATTACAAAAAATAAAAGTTAAAGAATTGTTACTATAATGTCTAATTTAAAGGTTAACTATAACATAAGGATTGTATATCTGCATACCAACATTTCAACCTGACCAGCAGACTCAGTACTAATAATCAGCTATTTCATTATAACGAAAAGTGGGAACTGCAAACGTATGTTGTGTTTTAGAATAATATATTTTAAGAAAAAAAAAAACAAAATCTTGCGTAGATAAGAATGTAACCTACATCGTACGAGTAGTTTAGTGGAATGTTTATGGACTACCTTCAGCGTATTTTGTTTTTATTTTTATTATTATGATTATTTAAATTCTCTGTCGATGTGAGAAGCTGTGGTATGCGATATTTAACTCGCATCCTTAGTGACGATATCGTGACAAAAACCCCTTCATTGGGGAGGCGTGTCTCTAGCAGTGGTGACTCGGAGTCTGTGCCCGGTGTATGGCAATAGGCTCACCACCTATTCCATTAGACGTAATCGTAACTGGTGAAACGTCGGATTGTACTACACTCACTCCTCTGCCTACCTCTTTGGGGATAACGGGCGTGATGTTACTTTTTTTTGTTGAGTTATTTTATATTTTCTTATGGTGCAAAAAAATAATATTTGATTACTAACTTTATACTAAATTAATTTTTAGCAAAGGTTCTAAAAACGGAAAGATTCAAACAAGTTGCATGAACACCTCTTTGTTGTACAGAAACTTTTAAACTTTTATATTTCGCCATCTTCTTTAGCAACTGCAAAAGAAACTCACAGATTTTATGAGGAAAGATGAAAAATAAAATCTTTTTCTGTGGGCGATGCTTTTAATTAATTATGTTTGTAGTTTCATTTGAGTTTTACAT
>DWMG01002057.1:0-13902 GCA_018244855.1 Elbella merops | reverse complement strand
CTCTGCGCGTTTCATTAGAAAGTAAAATATCACAATTTTCACGGCGAGCTCCGTTACTGACACGTATTCAACATAACCAGATACGAGTACAGTAGTAAATAGTGTTTGAGGATATCAGTTAAGTATAGTTCACATAGCGTTATTTATAGATATCAAATGTGAGCCATAAGTTTACAAACTAAAACGCGGCTACTTAAAAGCAAGGTCTACCTTTTTGAATAATAATTTCAGATAAAAAACTTTTCTTGTTTAAGACTTTTTAGAGCGTCATTTTTCAGTGATCATTTAGGACTTAGGTAACTACTCTATATTTTAATTATTTTTGGATTATATTTTTTTATAAAGTAGGTACTTGCGGAGCCCCATTACATTTTAGGTTTAGTTTTAGGCTTTTTTTTACATGTATCTTATGTCCTTTAGAGGTCGCTACGTGAAATTTAATATTACGTCACATCCCTACAAGGAGAACACGATCAAAATGTTTCTAACGATATCTCATTTGTCAAATTATAATAAGTAGCATAGAAGTTATGAGGGAACAGATGAACATACATACATACATAAAAAACAAAAATTGAATGCAGTGTGATCAGTCTACAATTATCCAAAAACTACTTACTTATCTTCTTTGAATTTTATTTTTAGCACATTGTTACGTATGTATTTAAGATGCTTGTGTTACTGCAGATATAATGAACTTTTACGCTTGTAATTTTAAGTTGCTTATAAACCAGTGATACCTACTCTATTATTGCGTATATAATACTTAAACATAACCTTACGCTTTTATTTCCCGAAGGGGTTAACATGGAAGCACAGTAGGCACGCCCATGTTTCAACTGTTATGTCCCATGTCCCAAAGAATAGAGGAAAATGAAATATTCCTATGGAATATGAAATATTTAACAGGAAAAATATAAGTGACTACAGTGACACGTCTGGGCGCATAGAACATGTACGCAGTGTTCATTCCAGTTTATTTAGGGTAATTCAACGTGCGCTCAGTAAAGAACGTCAGTTCAAAAATATACCATTTTAAATAAAAATAACCAATTAAAGTCATGCGCCTTAAATGCTGAACAACTTTATTGGCTCGTTGGTCGTGTTGGTTGCAAGTGCGACTGCCGATCGGCAGGTCCCGGGTTCGATTCCCCGGTCGAACACTACAAAAACTTTCTAATTTAGATTTTCTAGTAGTGGTTCGGAGTCTGGATATGTGCCCGATGCATGGCAATAGACTAACCACCTATTCCATAGTGGGACGTAAACGTAACCGGTGAAACGTGGGGGTGTTCCACATTCCTCTGCCTACCTCTTCGGGGATTACAGGCGTGAAGTTACGTGACGTAACTTTATTTAAAACGAAAAATATCACCTGCCTAAACATCTTTATTTTGGGTGGAATGTAAGATTGTTTTACCATATAATTCGATTATTAAAATTGTTAAACAACACAAGCATTTAAATAATTTTTTTTTCGCTAAATCTCGTGGTAGAGTATCTAATCATATATTAATATGGGCGACGAGACGTACATTATACCGATATGTGCAAAGGGTTTCTTGGTAGGCACACACTTATATAATATCAAGAATTACAATGTCAATGAGCATATAAACGCCTTATTGTCATTAATACAAAAACATACTATAACAAATACTTACATCAGATTCTATAATATAATCCGAAACTATATTAAGGGTGTAATCATTTTAAAAGGAAAAGAGTACCATTATAATCAAGTCCATTATAATCCATACCATATAATCAGAGTACCATTATAATCAGAGTACCATTATAATCAGAGTACCATTATAATCAAGATACAATATATTCAGCGTGTGCTTTATGATATCATATACAATTCTTTTTTACTTCAAGTAGGCACAGTTTGTTCTAAAGCGCGGGTGATGCCTCCGCGCCGCGGCCGTCTTATTAATTTTTAACCAAGGCATCTAAATGTTTGCCCCTTGTGTGGGTGGCCTTGTGACCCACCAACCTCGAGAAAAAACACTGAATTTTTTATCTTTAAAATACTGCTGTTTCTTGTAAAATTATGCCAACCAAGTGCGAGTCGGGCTGCGTTCTTTAAGTTTTTTATACAACAAAAAAACTTGTAACCGCCTTGACTATTTTGTATATACTGTCTTAAATAGTATAATACATAATATGTATTATAACAAAACATTAACAATGAACATCAATATTCAAGGTTATTTCTAATAGTCCGTTTACGTTAATTTTTATCAACCAGAGTACGATATTTGTTTGAGGAACAACCCGTGTCAGTTCTTACCCTTTGTTTTAGAAACGAGTAATTAAAGTGAAAAGTTTTTGTCTTCTCATGACATCAAAGGAATATTTTAAATAGGTAGGTACTCTCCGTCAATGACCCACAGTCCAGACTGGAACATTGACCTAAAAAACTTAAAATCTTATAAAATAGAACGGTTCGTACAAAAACGTTAAGATATAGAAAAGTAGAAATTGGTTTCCAACCTGTTTATAAAAGTCACGCAACTTTTTACGAACAAAAAACACCTAATACCTACCTACATTTTTTATAAAAACTTTCGTATGATATTAAACACACTCATTTTCATTTTACACAATGAAAGTGCGTATACTGTTATGAGTAGGTACACACTAACTAACATCTTATACACACACAAGTATCTTAATGATATGCAAATTAAAATCGGTGATCATGCTTGTACCTATCCCCAGCTGCCGCCCGTATTAAAGATAAAACGTTGTACCTAAACATTTTCTCCTTTCATGACCTAGCAACTATGGAAAAGTGTACCTACATATGCTGATACTAGTTATGTCCAAATATTTTTTTTTGTTTACAAGTTTTACAACCCTACCCTACATACCCTGATAAATCTAAGTAATTATAAAATTTTTTTTTCAGATTAAATGAAATTGTTAATCGTTAACGTTTTCTCCGAATTTACGAAAATAAGCCCAACTTTACGTGTAAGATTATTTGTTAAATAGAAATTCTAGGGATATATAGCTTTAAGTAATGTTGCCTAAAATATTAACGGCATTCACGTCCGATGAGTACTACATATAATACATACATTTGTATATGTGAATACGAGTAGATATTAAATGTACGCAACTATTTTGTTATAGGTACCACTTCTATGTGAAGTCCCTGAAGCACTACCAATGCACTACCATTGTTATACTTAATTGTAACGTAATAATTGAAGATAGCATATTTGTAGGCATTCGTTGGGTTTTACATTTGGTTGAATAATTGTAATAGAAATCACCTTATAACTAGTGCTAAATTATTTGGTGTTCGAAGGTTATATGCTTGTAATTCTCTTAATACAATGGTTGTGTTGTAAACCTTTTTTGTCCAGTGTCCATGATTGCTGACTACTGATGTCATATTTGAGATCATCGCTGGATACATTAAAAAAACTAAATTGGGATGTCTCTTGCATTTATGTCTGCCTTATATTAAGACTATTTTAATTTTTTTGTATACACTAGAACGCATGGCAAGCACCCCACAGGTCAACTGATTCGTCAATGTCGTCCATAGCCTGCCATGCAGAAGCTTTATAATGCTACATTTGAAGGTTCCTATGTTATAGCGTACCTCAAACACCTCCGAAGCAAGATATTTTAAGAGCTTGTGCAGTTTACGACTATAATTAATTAAATATAGATACATAGATCTTAACAATAATTTAATTTGTTATTTTAATGACCAGGCTTGCATTAGTGAATAAATAATAGATCCTTGTTAATACAAAACTCCCTGAAATTAAACTTCCAGCAGTGTTAAGAAGTTGTTGAAAATATTGAAATAATGTAAGTCGGACAAATCCTTATACTAAATACGTTTAACGATTGTCTAGTTATGGTATATGTTATTAAACTTTCACAACTAAATGAATAACACAAAAATCAAACCAATTCAATCATGTCTAATACTTGTAATTCCAACAATAAGTTACAAAGTTAAACCGTATATATTACCGTCCATTTTCATTTTAACCCGGATAAGCACTACAACTGGGATCCAAGTCGGCTCGGCACACTTTGAAGGGGAGCGATCCATCGAAAGATTTGTCGTAATTCCACAGCACAGCGACGCTGCCGCTCACGTAAGGGTTCTCCGAATCGTTCTTCAGCTCCATCGCCTGACAGTACACCTCGTCTGCCAGCAAAACCGCATTCACTATCGTCTCCTTATCATTTACGGTCACTTTGCACTTCCACGGCGTAAACGCCATGTACAGGTATATTTGAGTTATTTTCACCACGAATCCCTCCTTGCGACCGCTCTGGTAAATACTAGTTTCTTTCTCGACAACACGAGGGCAAAACCCAGGTCCAGACAGGAGAGCTTTGATGTTTTTGGGATAGATGACGTTGTCGTTCCCGCATGCTTGTTGAGTGCACCGGCTTTTAGTGACGCACCACGTACAGTCATTTTTTTCTAAGCACGAAGAACATGAGTGGAAGCTCCGACATTTATCTTCGTTTCCAGTTTCCAACACTTCAATATCTCCAGCGAAACAGAGCGTTAAAAACGATAATAGTGTAAGAAACGTAAGCGCTACATTTGTTACCATGTTTTAACGATCTAAGCTGGTTTATCAATTTTTATTATGCCCCCAAAATCTGAAAATGAGTACTTGAATTAATCATTTTGAAACGTAATTAAGTATTAATACAGTGGATGATATTAACTTAATTGAAAAAGGACTTACCATATAACATAAAGTAAATATTATTTATTCAAACAACCATCAGTGTACACGGTTGCTAGGGTTGTGTTGTATGTGAGTGTTAATGTCAGTATGTGTACACATTTAATACTCGTAAGTGTTAAAGCTGTTCTGAATGTTAAGGGTTATCTATTATCGCTTAGTAATATCAATAATTGATTGGAAATTTTATACATATGTACGAGACATGATTCTGTACGTTGATATATTTGAAACAAGTTATAAAGCAAACTTTTTATAAAACATAACATCCCGACTATAGTTCCCAAAGAGCTAGGCTGAGGAGTGTACTGTAGTACCTACATTTCCACGTTTTAACAGATACGTTTATGTCCCACTATGGAACAGGTAGTGAGTCTATTACCATGCACTAGGCATTAATCTAGACTTCGAGCCACTACTAGAAAATTTGCACACCGTAAATTTCTCCATAATATTCTTTAATATGTCTTAAATCTGCTAACCCGCACTTGACCAGCTTGTCAGGTATAGCCTTAATCCGTCCCATTCGGTGAAAAGATTAGTTTCTAACAATGGAATGATACGAGAGTTCTTGATGATGTCCATGAATGAGGAACTATATAAAGCAAGATGTGGTTACCTGTAATTGTAAAAACAGTGATCTAATACATATGATACAATTATGAAATATATTAGAAACTGACAATAACAGTAAATAATATGTAAACGGAAGCCTAACTAGTAAATGACGTGTAGCGTTTATATTAGTATTATGACATCATAATTGACGTAATTAAATCTTGAAAGTGGGAATGCGGCTAATTTTACTCTAAATGTCTAAGTCCGGTAAGAGAGGTAAGTTATACCTACCGGAAATACCTATAGCTTTAGTTATTTTGGTTGGTGTTACGCTCCATTTTAATGCTTAACCGGAAATAATTTAAAGATTTTCATATGTTACCATACGATCTAGGGACGCATTGTTTTAAAAATAACAATCAAAACATATTCATCTAACGCTTAATTGTAAATATTTTAATTAATTTTATTGTCATTTATTACTTAAATGTAGGAGTGCTGTGAAAATAACAAAACATAGTCGTATTGAATAGTTTCTGGAGAGATAACGAAATAGAACTAGAATCAGGCGATTTAACTTTGTATATCTAAACTATTAATATCATTTGTATAAAGATAAGAGAGAAATAACGTGACCCTGTTTATCGTATCTTTTCAAACGCGATGCTGACTGCGATCTTGTGTAAGTACGTATATGTATGCTTCTAGATATCTTTATGTTATACGTTTGGTAAAGGGTGATTATGGCAGACAAGGTATTATGAAATGTTACATTTTTAAAGATTGAGGCACTCTAAAATATGTATTATTATTATGATTCATAAAATTGTAACAAATTTTTTTTTTATTTCCGAGATCTTTTTTTCACAGGATAATCTTATATTATATCTTATATTAAGCTTGCATGTGATATATTTTACGAGTACGTCCTAATATTGCTCCGGCTGTTTCGTGACATCTCACGGCGTATGCTGGATAAATAATTTATGTTGAGTTTGCACAACATATTGTATAAGGCGTATAGCTACTCTTCGTAATTTGCTAGTTATTTTTCCTCTCAAGAAAGTGCAGAAAATTCATTTGTGCATATCAATATTTTGTCAGACGAATAAAGCCCCCTAAAGTTCGTATTGGTAAAATATTGATAAAATATGTAATTTTAAAACACCAAGGAATCAACTTTGTTGTATTTTGGCAGACTATATAAATATATATCCATGATGAAAAGAATTTCGTCACAGATGCAAAAAGCGTTTGTGTATTCAACTGCAATTGAACAGTAATTATGTTGGGACTGGATCTTACAGAGCTTATTTACCTCTCCCTGCCAATAAGAGCGTCTTTAAGAAAGATTTCCGTACATTGATTATTCTATAACATAACTGAACCCTTGAAACATTTTAATTAGCTGCGAAAACACGAAACATACGGTGAATTAGTTTGCTTCCCCACATAATTAACTAATTTTCTTAACATTTAAATGTTGTTTACCTAATTGAAATTGTTTTCCGTTGTCTAATGTTCAATATTATTTCCATTAACTTAAAGCAGTCCGAGTATACCGCTAACCTTTGTAAAAAGTCTCAGAGTTTAACTGACTAGTTTTACGATTTATACTGTAAGTAATAATCTTTAAGAATATGGAAGTAGTGAACAAATATGTTTGACGTTGTAGCTCTATCCGTTCAAAAACTTCGAATGACTAGTGTAACAACAATTTCTTAATAAAAAGTGTGCAATGATTTGATATCCTGATTTGTTTTCTTTTACAGCACTTAAGTTTACTAAACTAAACAATAAGTTCCAAAAAAGTTAGTATCACAATTTTCATAATAGGTAGATATAGCGGTGGGATATACCAAGAGTTCTTAAATAAACAGTAAGTACGAGTACACGTTCGTAATTAGTAGAGTATTGAAACGCAAGACTCCAACAACCGACGATAGAAAGTTCCAAAATTAAACATACATTGAAATTAAATTTAGTAGGTACTACCTATATAACTATTAATGATCAATCTTACTTCTATACTAAGTATCGTCCGCAACTGTGATTGAAATAAAGATATGAATTAATAATTTACAATACAAAAAATAAATGTCCGAAGCACACAAAAGGTCAGAGCGAGCGATGTGTTCCGAATTTCACAAGCTCTCTGAGGATCTTAAGAAAAATCTTAGAATTATTTATCTTGAAAGGTAAGGTACCAAAGTTTATACGAGTATAATTGAATAGAACCGTCCAGTATTATAAATTATATTTATAAACGTATAACTTATTAAATATAAATGGTACCATCATCACTTAGTTCGTTTTAGTGCACTGTTGGATATGGGCCTCTTCTGCCGAGTTTTTGCCCATAATCTGTACGCGTACCTTAATTTCCATAATCCCACATAAATTACAGACAACATCTAAATAAATGTCACTTTGTTATATTTGAAAGGACACATAAATATGTGAGTACATTCTAATCTCTCGACTATTCTGATTATAACGCCCCTACAGAAAGTGCAGGTTAGATGTTATCTTCCAGTTTGCGACCCGACAGCCCGACTGACTGCTTTGTTCGCTTTGTGAAGAATTGTATACTTCAGAAAGGATTTTGATATTTGTAAAGTAAAATGAAATCGCATTAAAAAGCTCCGTTCAAAAGTCGTCGGATTGAATCAGATTTATTCTCACTTTATTAACCGATTTCGACATTATCGGCCCATATTTAATCTTACATATGTAATAATTGTATTAGTAATAGTAATTAGGCTTAAAAAGTCAGTCAAGATGAGTACTGTCCGAGTAACCACCACTTGGTTCCATTAATATCAAGTAAAATGAGGGCCTTAGTCTGCCAAGCTGGCCAAGTACGGATTGGAAGGCTGCACACACCTTAAAAAACATTATGTTAAGCTCTAAAATATTTTGCTTCACAATTACTGCGAATGATACTCAATCTCCAAACGCATATATAATTTTTTTAAAGGATGTATTGCTCGCTAGGATTTGAATCCAGTAACCACAAAGTTAACGACTAAATGTAAAACCAACAGAATATAATTGTCTATAAACACAAACCTCAGACAGTACACGTACTGTAGGTACACACACTGTACATAATACAGACAGGAAACTACACGTCGGAAGCAGTTTGGGTCGCAGGAAACAGAACCGGTGTCGCAGTAGTGTTACATCCGTTCATATTAACATATGTATGTAACGTGTTTGCAGTGTCATGTTGTATGTATACACATTCAATTTTAATGCCTATGTGATACTCTGTATGGTATATTAATCTAAATTTATTGAAAGTGAACTTAACTTATCGATTAGACCTACTAAGTACCTTGTAGCTGACACAACATTATTCAGGAGATTTTAAGTATCCATACCTTTCTAGCTGCACTTATTAGTACCAGCTACAAAGAAAAACACACAACAAAAATTCCTTTTAATCCCCTTCAATATTCCCGACCTAGCTTGTTGCGTTCCTTTGATCCTTCCCAATATCCCCGACCCAGCTTGATACGTTCTTTTAATACCCTTCAATATTTCTTCCTATACCTATTTGAAAAAGCAATAGCTCTCTTCATAACCTGGTATCAAGTGTACAAGAACGTTAAGAAACATTACGTAACTAATAAAACAAAAACATCTCCTGGAAGTACTCTGAATCAACATGTTCTCATGGCGCTTGAAGGTACTCAGTTGCAGTCGTTGCAATTTTACTAAGACCTTTTAGTTATAAAACACCGTACCAACTTTGCAAAGTTCTCGACTTCATCTAACATACTAAATGGATAATATTTTAAATAACTGAATGGATATTAAGAGTTATATTAGAAAGCTCAGGTCTATAACACAACGTTTATGTACACAACATTAAAATTTAAGAACAATGAAACCGGAAGGCGGTTAGTCACTTAGTAATTATATTCCTAGTGACTGCACTGAGTCAGCAAGATTCAGCTAACGCAGCAAAGTTTGGGGAAAGTGTTTAAGCGCTTAAGAGTTGGCTTCGAAAGCACGACATCGGCAGCCCCGACTTAATCGATGTTCCACTTAGCGGGATCTAGCGTTTCGCTATTTACAAGACTAAGCCAATGTACTTGGACTCAGGATGCAAATAATTGTTCATTAGATTTTGCATTCCGTTTGTGTTGAAAATATTCGGTTACTATTTGTATCGGTACAAAAGATCGGTTTTAGGTTCCACTGAAATAGTGGAGTGTTTAAAATAACGGTCTTCATATATAATTCTTATACATACCTATATGCATAGTTAGACATAGACCAAGCCTAATTAGCTTTGCTCCACTCCATCCTGTGTTTAAGGGGAGGCATATGTCCAAATCTGGATTATATCGCTGATGAATCGCATGGACATATCATCATCATCATCAGCCTATCTCAGTCCACTGCTGTACATAGGCCTCCCCCAATGAGCGCCATCGCGCCCTGTCCACGGCTTGTCGCATCCAGCATCTGCCTGCAGCCTTTCGCAGATCGTCATCCCACCGGGCCGGAGGGCGTCAATGTATTATTTTATATTAATTACTGATAATTGTTTGAGGAATTTGTATTTTTAACGTTAAATACATAATTTTTAATACAATATGTTTTTTAGTTTCAGTTTTCTATGTACAAAATGGATATTTATTGACGAAGGCCTTTATTATTATTAACATGTCAGGGCTAATGAGTTATAACGCCTGATTTACGGTTCTAATTAACACAACACGATAATTCAATTAATCTCAAGCACCCATACAATTGCAACTGATCTGAGCCATTAGAATTAATTGAGATATGTTGTTTTACCATTGAAATCCCGCATATTACACGCTTAGTGTAAGATAATGTAACATATCATCACGTTTATATTTTCCTGGAGGGGTAGGCAGAGAAGTTTAGTACTCCCATTTTTCACCTGTTGTATTATACGCTCCATTAAAAACGGGTTGAGCTATCACTGTGTACCAAATTCATAGTAGGTACTACAACTGGGAACTGCAAGTTAGAAAGACGCAATAATACCTTGCTCAATCCAGGGATTTAACCCAGATTTTCTTGCTAGTAGCGTTCGTAACCACTAGCCCTTACGACGCAGTTGACTATATGAGATACTTGTGACATTTGTATTAAAATTAACTAAAGGAGGAGGGGGTTAAATGATACAATGTGCGTAGACAGTGAAGCGTTCTTTGTACTTGGGCACGTACAAACTTCCATTGTTAATTTCAGCCCTGTTTAGCATTAGTTGTATCAATGTTATGTCAGACTTAACACTTTAAAGATTTCTTTAAAATAACACTCTAGATCTTCTAGATCTAGATTCTGTTATATTACACGATTGTAACATTACAGATAAGATTTTGATTTTCTCTCAGAGACGTGTCGGCATTGTTAACTGGATACTATACTAGATCATAACAACGTTATGACGGATATGGCAATATGAATAGTGACGCTTTGTCTTACGTTTTAGAGAAATTATATTACGCTCGGAGCCCGACGGGCTCACTTGATAATAGTCATTAATACCTCAGGTTAGCGTGGCCCCTCATAAATATGGAAATCTACAGCCCCATCTATTATTCAATAGTCGTTCTTGTGTGAAATTTCCCGAAATTCTCTTTCGAATAAGTTTTATGAATAGATTAATGGTGCGCTGTATTTTTCTTATTACAATCACAACAATCGGAAGCTTCGAAGCTTTTTTTTTTGGTAGTATAATATGTACCAGACCGTTTATAATGCAACGGTATTTTCTATTGCTCAGTCCTTTGGAAATGTTTTTCATATTTTGTATTTCATATATTTTTTAATTTATAATACATAAAAAGCACACGTGTCTCTTTTTATATGCTGTACGGTATATAAGATACTACATCAAAATATACTTTCTAGCGTCCTACACAAGAACAAAATAAATGTAAAACAAAAATAAGAAAGTAGGGTAAGAACAATGCGCACTCTTATCTGTAACAGGCCGGTTTCTCCTAGCAACCATGATGTTGAGAGCTTGTTTTAAAGCCCAGTTTCAGAACCTAAGTGAGGAATATGATTTGTTATTTTATTCCACAAGGCCGTATACCTACCATTTCCATATTTGAAATAACTTACATAGCCGGTGTATTTTCATAACATTTATTAAACCTTAAATACATGTAACTCATTTGTTTTGTTTTAAACCTCGTTCATAGATTTAAATTATTGAATAATTATTTCACTTAAAGAAAGTGCATGTGAAAAGTCGTAGTAGGTACCTACTACACTCCTCGGCCTACGTCGTCGGAGAAATATAGGCCTACTATATGTTAGTTACGTAGTGCATCTTACTAAAGAATTGTGATAGAACATTTTACAGAAACTTTTTTTACACTTTAGAAAGGAATGATGTAGAAATAAATTGAATGAATAAGAAAGAAACTAACATTTCTGGACTGGTATATAAGAGGTAAAATAAGAGGTTAAAATTGGAATACAAGAGGTTAAAATTCAAACAGCATTTTACGAAATATGAACAATTTATTAATATATTTATTACTAAGGCCGTAGACCAACGCATAATGCCAGGATTAAAACCATCCACATGGACTCCACAGAAGCTGTGCCTCCGCCTTGATGCAGCTCGGCGAGGCTCTCTCCTGTGGATTAAATGGTACATTAAGTATCATGATTTACTTAATAAGTAATAAATATCTGTGATATCCCGGATATTACATATAATTATATCCGCTTAGAATTAACTAACCCGGTTATATAACCTACGGAAAATTTTATATAAATTTGACGTAAGGTTTTATTTAACATTGCTAAAAAATATCACTTCTTAAAAATCCCTTATTGATCACCCTACGAGTATATATATACCTATATATGAAAATTACACTAGTCCATATAAATAAAAATAATGATCAACATTAATTAATAAACTTCAAAATTTTCCGAGTTATACTCTTCATAAATCGTCACAAAAATCTATCTTATAGGCGATCATTTAATTTTATCTATTTAAACTTCAAGATGCACCGATTTTTATTATATGGTCATAACTAGTATAAATATTCAATTTGATGCGTAAATGTAAAAATGCGTCAATAATTTTTACTAATCATTTACCTTTGATTACGTGTAAAATGACGTAAGCAGGAGGTGGAGCTGGGGGCGGGGCGCGCGCGACGCTGCACGAGTAGCGGCCTGCGTCGTCGTTGCGCACGCGCGCCACGCGGAGCACTGAGTTTGCGCCGTTTGCGCCGAACTCTGTGCGTACGCTGCGCGCAAATGGAAAATGTAAGTTTTACATTTAAAAATCTGGTAACATTCCACATATGAGTAACGTTTTGAAAAAAAAGTTAACTCTAGTAAAATATAATAGAATACACAGAAAATAATGAGAAAGTATTTTGATGGAAGAGGCCCACACTACGCCATCATAGCCATCAGCTACGCAAGACCCACGACTACTAGTTTTCAGTGAGGGTCACTTTTAATCGTGTAGTTCGGAGTTGGTGGGAAGAATAAATGGATAACGTAAAAATAATACAGTACAAAATAATAACACAATAGCAAGTGCTATAACAAAAGTGATTAAAAACAGAATCAGGTGTGATGTCTTTAAAACCTTTAAGAAAATTTCGATACGGTGAAATCGAGATTGCATCATAACGATGCAAATGAAGGAAAACGATAACCAGTGAGTTGATTTCAGATGACTTATTGTGAAGATAAAACTATGTTTTTTTTCTCCCGTAGGTATAAATATGAAAATAAAATTTGTAATCTGTTAAAAATAGGTAAAAACTTCATTTTTTCAGCAATAAGTGATAGTTTGCCAATTAGCCAATCATCTAATTAGATATTAATTTATCGCTATTTTACTGCTAAATTACGTAGTGTTGGAAATGAAATACTTAAACAGTAAAATAAATCTAAAGTTGTATATGAAAAAAAATTTATAAACTATTGGTTATTCTTTTAAACGTTTTAATGTCCTTGCACAGACATCCGACAAATAACAACCTTATTCCACCTCTGGTGGTGTCATCATTGAGCAGCAGCTCCCTGCGGTACCACAGCAACGAAGGTCCGCCTTCCATGCGTAGGCCTCGCACCTCACAGCGCAAGGCCACGGTGCTGCCCAGCTCACATACCTGCTCCGATACCTCTGCGCCAGCTCCATCGACGATACGTACTGATACTTCTGTAAAAGAATGGCATAATCACTATAATGTATTGCATGTTTATTATTAATATATCACCGCACCAGGTCCCTTACAAGATAGCCATAGAGAACGGTATGCCAAATATCTCCATCCTTATAAAATTGGAGTTTTATATATATACTTATAATATGAATATACGTAAGTACCTACATGTATAGGAACAGAAATATGTTATAACTATGATACGAGTAAGCTGCCTTAATGGACAATTTCAACGCAGGAATCAAAAGATTCACATGTTCATTTAAACTTGAACAAAACTAACTAATTCTAGGAATGTAACCAATTAGAAATATAATAAAAATAAATCCTACATGCTTATAATTCCTGCATGTATTCGCGACATAAGCAGTTTTGAAACGTCGTATAACAACCGCGTC
>DWMG01002056.1:0-13904 GCA_018244855.1 Elbella merops | reverse complement strand
ATGATTGCACTGCTCCTACATTACGGTCCCTGCAGGAAACGGTTGGTTTCCTCGTATCAAAGTCAGCAGAAAGGCAATTATTGCGCTTACACAGGATATTTCAGCCATACCATAGATGTCTATTATATAACTTATGTACAGAGGGAGCGTTATTTCCAGTAGGTTGAAACTAGTCTGCAATGCAAAAGTGATAATTAGGTACAGGTCAATTGTTTTTATTTGTAAGTAAAGCCTACTGAATACTATCATGACGTAGCCAAAATATGTAGGCAAAATTCAGTTGCAAGAACGAATGTAATGAAAATTGACAATTGGATTATATCATACTTACAATGTATGTATCTAGCAAAAGTAATGCCTAGCCTAAAACATGACTAGCGTTTTGGTCTATCGGTTAGTAAGCCGACTGTTGGGTTTGATTCCCACCGCAGACGAATGTTTAGGTGAAGAGATTAATATTACATGTATTATTCGTTCTTTGTCTGGATGTAAAATTCCTCTTATAAAAATGTATTTATTTAAAATTTAGAGTCTCTCCGCTGTCTGCCTACCGCAGCGAACACCGAGATGGCCGTGTCTGAAATTTTCCCAAGCTATTACCGATATTATGAGTATTTAAATTATCGGTAAGTTCTCTTTCATTGAACCAGTATTGTTTTATTTAATAATACATATCCTAATCGATAAAGGTCCATAACAAACTTTTTGTTAACATATAAAAGGCGAAATCATTGCATAGAAGCAACACGGCGGTCTCACAGGAAACATTTTAAGTTCGCTCGCATCACAGCCCGCGGAAAGGCCATCCCCGTCATTACACGTGTGCCCGCCCGTGGCCGGATGTGCGGTGCTCGTGTTTAATGGCTATAATTGCGTTATGCTTCATTCCCGTGGATATAGAGCATGCAAAATTACTTTATCATATCAAATATTTGCTCACATAGTATATAAATAACCATTTATGTATCTAACGTCAATGTATACGAGTATACCCAGTTTTTAAGACCTAAAATTCATCTGTTTCCTCACTCGTGCTAAAGTCAAGCTGTAAATAATTACGAACCCTAACGATTAACACTTTATTAAAAAGAGTGTCGAGAGCTTTGTTCGCGGTCTGCCGCACCTTCCCCAGTGGGTCTGGGAAGCCGGTGAAAGGGATAATTTGCATTATGGTGAGTTTCACCTTCATTCAGCCTATGTATGTACCGTATATTGTGATACATTTTGAATTTAAACCGTCATTTATTCTTTCTATAATATAAAATGCGTAAATTATTTATACCTGTACGGTATTTCGTTGGTGTAAAACATTTATAGCAGTTCATATAGAGAAGAATTAATGTAGGTATAATAAGCTCATCAGGCTATGAGAATGGAAATATTTGACATAGATACTCGATGCTCACTAACTCGTATATTGGTGATAATAACCTATGTACCAGACGCTACAAATGTGATTTGTTATATATCAATATGAATGAAAGTTAGCCAGTAGCAGTCAAACTATGTATCTCGAGATATTAATTACGAAATTCCGCCTTAGGATTCAGAGAAATTCAATTATTTGTAAGCATATCCTAGTCTATATTATCGCTCACAATACTCCCTGATATAGCAGTTCTATTATTTGAGAAACTATTTGTACCTTCTTTATCCATTAGTATATCGCGTAATTCGGATCTTTATCTTAAATTAATTATTTTATGATGAAATCTAATGATGTAATACACCATTTCAATTTGAACCTATAGGCACTAATATATAGTTATCATGGCTGTTTAATTGCTTTAAGTAATACTATGCTAAAATCCATTATAAATAAATTATGCTAATGTATAATATGATACACACACACATAAAAGATCGCGCAACTGTACGCGCACGCACGCATGCATGCACACACAAACATGCATACACGCGCATGAACTCGATGGTACACTGGCATACTGCATAAAGGTATAGAGTTATGTTAAAATATTATTGTCATCAAGCGAAACTGTTAATTCGGTATATTAAATTACCATTTATTGACACGATAATTATTGACACGATATAAAAATGATGATAGTTTCGTTCAGTTACGATTTTACCTATTTAGACAAAATATGCAATATTTAACTCTTACCGTGCTCCCAACAGTCATTATCTTGATATTCACGTGCCTCTTCACCGTTATGATGTTTCACCTGGGTATTTAAACAATGTCCTGTTTAAATTATTTATTCATATTTGTCCTGTTTTCTGAATATAACCGTTTCCATTTATGACTTTCACTAATAATATTCATCCCTCATAAATTATATATAACGGTTTTCTCTTATCATATGTTAATGGCGCCATCTTCAAACTATGATGATACATTTGGCCATTCTGAAAATACGTATGAAATTATAAATATGGACAAAATATAATTATGTGTGTAATGGGTTTCGCACAAGGTGAAGAATGATAAGAGAAACAATATTTATTCTCAAGTTGTTAAAAGAGTTTTAACTGTAATGGGCTAAAATTTAAAAAATAGGTTGGGTAAAATTAAAGAAAATATATAATTACGCTACCCTGTCGTGTCACAGAATTCCAATAACAAATATAAAATAACTGGAAAGTTTTAGGTAGTATGTCGTCCCTTTTCATGATAATCTTCAAAATCTTCTTAATTTTCAATTCTATTTAAATTTCGAAAAACTTTAATATACAGCAAAAGTCACGTATGCAAATCCAATTTTATTATTTATTCATATCCACTACACTATTGCTTTCTTTAACGATATGTATTAATGTAAATTTTTGTAACACCGATCACGTTCAATTAATCGATTAACCGGTATTCAACCAAGTGGTTAATCTCGTTAAGAGTTGTGTCGAACTCCGGGAAGTTTTCGTTCGCGTCCATTTAATCTCTTCCACGTAATTACTCATCCAAAAGAAATTCTCTTTATTACTTATTTCTTTTATCTGTGCACACACAAATGGCGCGACTTTTCTCACAGCCTCTTTCACGCGAAACCTTATTTATGGTTTGAGATTAGCAGGACAATGGATTCCATCTTAGTCACAATTAGATACAATATTTAGGTGTTTAGCTTTAGTCACGCCCTGAATATCTAGACTGTAATCTAGCATTGTAATCTAGCATTGTAATGTAAATTGGTAACTTACGTTTATTGACATTGTTTCTTATACCAGATATTAATAAGAAAGTACAGGTATTAAACAAAGAAAACTCCATGATGAAACGTTCATAAGATAAATCATACAGAGAGACAAATCATGCGCTTTTCTTGAAGAATCCCATGTCATGGTGCACCAGGACAACTACACATGGAAGCTCATTCGACATTTAAGTAGTTTTGTAGTTACTCGTATGTTCTCATCCGTAAACCTCTGTCGCCTGAAACGTAGAAATACAAATATGTAAAAAATCTAACATAAGCGCATGCAAATCCAATGTGAGATACATATATATGCAGTAATTGCGTTTCTGACTTCCTAAGAGATAAACATCCATTTCAAAATGTTCTCAGAAAGTATGACAAGGAAGGCGATGTAACAAATGAATAAAAAACCTTCATATCTCACGTAAGACAAAAACGATATTTTACAGGAATATGATCATCTATTTGTTAAATCCATTGGTTTTCTTTTATTTACAAATCATTAGATTATTTCCCGTTGTCTTTCATGTTACGGGATGTCCCGGGATTGGAATTCCGAGTTGTTGTCACTATTCAGTCTCTTGTTTAATTTAGCGTTACTTCGAGGAAATTCGTCGAAAAACTGCTAATAGATTGATTCTCAGATATTTTTTGCTATTCCGTTACAGGCGACATGTGACTGCCTCGGCTTTCCAAGGGTTAATTTCCATTATGGTCTTAAGGAATAAATATTCTAACATGCTTAAATATTCTATTATGCTTATCGAGAATATCCCAGGTTATAAAAAATAATATGCCTTTTTATCTAGTATAAAAAAATATATTATTTTTTATTTTTTCAGAGATTCCTACAAAGGTAGAAACATATAAACAGACAATTTTCACCTTCATTCAATATTAATTCAGATCTTATATCATTCTTACGATCCTTTGTTTCGGAGTCTAGAACTTGATCTAGGTACATCCAGTTGATTTGCAAGCCGGCAGAGCTCCCTACGCACATACGTGGGGTCGCCAGGGGAGTCTCAGTGGATACTAAGTCCACATAATCTAATCGCCCTAGCCTGTATACATCAGCGTGGGCGCTTGTACTGTCCTTTATTGGATAAGAAATTACGGTAATTCGTTTCCACTTCTATAATAAATATGGAGGTATAACAAATGTGTAAACCAGGTATAAACGTAACGTAAACCATTCGAGGTTTACAAGCGTGATGCTACGTTTTGTTATACTATTTATATTCTTAATTCGATGTCCATTTAAACTAAAAACAATAAAATACTATTTCTTGTCCACCAGATTATAAACTTTGACTCTGCGCGCGGAGGGATTTCGCTGGTGACGGAGAAAGGCTTGAAGAGCACAAGTCGACTTTTAGTCCAAAGGGCAAGAGGTTCGGACGCCGGAGTGTACACGTGCGGCCCAAATAACGCACCGCCCGCAGCTACTCGTGTACACGTTTTATCTGGTAAGCATATCGGCAAAAAGCACATGTTTTGTTACAAAACCTAAGTATACTACTAAACCTGAGTATAATTTCTCTCATAATCTCTGCTAATAACATTTCCATTGACATGCTGTCCTGATACAATCGTTTGGAATCGTTGCCAAGCCCTAACTAAATAATATTTTAGATTATTCATTCACTTTGTCAGTTTAACGGTATTGTTCAACGTGGATACAACTTTTTTAGCTTTAGCATTGAATAATTTATAAGAAGTCTACCGTAAAGTTGTTTTTCAAACTTTGCCTTCGATAGTAGGTATCAGTTTTAGCGGACCTTTTTTAACTTATTCATTTTCAAATATACAGTTATGTTAATTGCCGAGTATTTCTCTTCCATTTCAAATAATGAATTAATAAATGTTTATAAGTTATATTGTATACATCTTTACATGGATACTATTGAAGACAACAGAATCGTTAATACAGGGTGTGCTTTAATTTGATCCCTCACTATATTCCAGCTGAGTAACACTACTACAGAAGACTTTCAGTTTGCGATAGTTACATAGACCCTTCCCTAACCCTTTCCTGCTAGACCCAAATCTTTATTTATCGTTTGAAAAGAACTGGAGCTAATTAGACCAGATTGTTCTTACGCCGAATATTGCACAAATATAATGCCTTATTACATTATATAATTCTCTCGACCCTATTAACAGTCCACTAATGGAAGACGGATGGCCTGTCAGAAGGAGAGGATTAAAATTTTTTTGAGGTGTGTGAAGTCCCGCATTTGGCCAGCGTGACAGAGTATGGCCTTAATATCAAAATTTTTATCCAAATTTATTCTCAGAAAATCCACCATATCTCATGAAATATTCACTTCATAGCTTCGTCGAGATTGGGTACAATGAGCGGAAAAATAACGGAAAATACGACATGATTAACAAAAGTCACGTTTATACTTCATGGCAGGAAGGAATACTTAATGTGCGATGAAATTGCGAAACAGGTCGTTTTAAAAATTGTATCGAAATGAGATAAACGTCGACTAAATGGGAATTGATAACTGATTTTTCCCGCGCAAATGAGAGGCAAAATAAAGCTTCGGAAGTAAAGTAATAATCGAATGAACGAGCGAGGGAATGGAATGAATGAATGAACGTAAAAATAATAATACATAATTATTTTACACCCACAGATGATTATCGTTTTTTTTTTATATGCTAAACTAAGAATAATAAATTGACGTACCTAAAATGTCAATTGACTCTTACTAATAAAGCTGACTTGATGCCCATATATTAAACAGAAGGACATAATTAACATTTTAATAACGGCTTAAAACATTCACTAATTGTTTTTTATTCTCAGGAGAACATCCGGCGGCGATGCAGCAAGGATGTGCTAAGTCGTCACTCGACAGGGCAGCATCGCTTCTCTGTTTATTTATTACTCTGTACGTCTTGAAGCCATTTAATGATATTTATTTTGGTACCTGAACTCAATATAAATTATTAAAAGTAATAATTAAATATTTGTAAATTAATATTCGGTAACTTTATTTGTAAATTTCCTACTTTTGTAGTATTTTCTTTTCAAATTCTCAAATCCATATTACAGAGATAAAAACAACAATTAATTAATTAACTACGACCAATTATAGACGTAAAAAATCTCATTTGTTACATAAGTTACTAGTACCCCTATGTAGGGGTTAAGTTATCCCTGCCCCTTTTCATTTTGGCTAAATTTTGTTCTACTACTAGGCGGTGAGTTACCCCTGTCCCCCTTAATTTTAACGTGGCTTCGAGAGAAGTAGCTGAAACATATAGGTACTACAAGAAATTAAAATATATTTTACTTCAACGTAGGACCATCCCTTATTAACATGCGCATCGTATATAGCTCGCTTATATTACTGATGCATATATTGTGACCGTTTCGACATACGATTATTCTGTACTTTTCATTTTCTCCGTTATTGTGGATCCGTCGATAATTTAAAGCCGGGGAATATTTACGAGGCTGGGAGCATACGGATATGGATTTATCATTTTTCATACATGTAGATCGTTTAAAAATTGTACCTCTCGATTAAAATTGTTTATAAAGATATCCTAGGTGTAATTTAATGATAAAATCGTAAATGTATATTTGTAAATATGTATAATATAGGAAAGTTCTTAAACGTGTATATAAACTCTTCACTGTTTAAATTCTATTCGTCTTTGTATATACGATACTCCCTTAAACAGCATCTAAATGTTTCTCTCTGTCTTTTCAATAATTATAAATGTATATAAGGTTTACGTGTAATAAAAAAATGTTGATAACATTAAAATAATTGCTTATAAGTTGATACTTTTAGTTTTCACATAGTAATAACATTATTTAGAGAATACTGTTTTGAGTTATCGAAGCACGAGGATGTCATCACAGAACATTTACGTCAATTTTCAAAAGTATATTATTATGTTTGTATATATATTTTTTTCACTATGATACATTAAAAAGATTATTTTAATACGAAATTAATGAAATAAATTTTGTTATTTCAATTGTGTAACGTGTTTTCATTTTCACATATTTTTATCTGCCACAAAAAGTATGTTTGAAATGCCATCTCAAAGTAATAATAACGAAGAGTCTTATTAAAAACGCATACGAACTCAGCTGACGCTTGAAAACCCTATTCCTACTGTCCTGTCTGGATGACTGACTACATCAACTCCTATTTCATTTCTACGCTCCTGATCTAAAAGCTTACGTTTTATTTTATTAGTTAGAGTAAGCACAGGAATACATCGTAGCTAAAATCATTTACAAACCTATCGCATAGGATAACGAACCATAACAACTATCAATAATATATCAATTGACTACATTGTGTATTCCTATATCCTTAAATTATGTATGTGTGTACAATACACGCTACTTCTACAATTACATACACATATAACAAATTAATACATAGCAGTGCATTAGACGTAAGCACTGATAGCCTAGTGGTTAAAAATTCAGCCCCTCACTCCGGGGGTGCCGGGTTCAAATCCATAGCGCGCACCTCTTTACAAAAGTGCGTTTTTTTAAATTTAAGTATCACTTGGTAACGGTGAAGGAAAACATCGTGAGGAAACCTACACATCTTGGAAATTATAAAAAAAAAATTCTAAGGTGTGTGCAGTCTGCCAACCCGCATTTGGCCATCGTGGCAGACTATGGCCTTAACCCTCACAATATGAGAGGAGACCCATATTCCAACAGTGGAATTATAATGGGTCGATTATGACAAATTAATGTTCATCAACAACGACGACAATATCCACAAATGTTCGTCAGTATTGCGAAGCCACAACGTGATGCGGCCCGCCCTACGATTATAATTGTGGTCAATTACGTTGAACGCACTATTACAGATAAATAAGTGCTCTTTCAGTTGACTAACGCTTGTAGCCCTGTTGCGATGACTAAGGATATCTGTTACGTCCTTGCTTAGGTCTTTTGGATTGCCTTTTACGAAGACTAGCCTCAGTATTGGCAAACTTTTCACGCCTAGAATAGCCTAGACGAATCTAGTAGCTTGTATCAGAGACCTTCAAGAGGGTAAAACTTTTGACGTATAGCTTGGTTTCCAATCTTTCATCTATTCTGGAGCAACATATTCTAGCATCTCTTGTCAGTCACGAAGAGTCTCCTATCCAATATGCATTTCAGGTTTCCTTCTACTATGCCACAAAATTATAGATAAAAACATTTGCTCTCATGAATATCCATATTCCTTAAGAACAGTAATTAGCTCGGTACGTAAATCGAATTCCTCAGCACAGTAAATTGTAAGAGCTTTTTTAAAATTTTCGAAACTGGGCGGATAATTAATTACGAAATGCCCGACAACAGTCATTAACGAGCTCATGGTAAATTTATTTTATAATACAATGCAACTGGCATCTTCTCGCCATTTCCATTCGCGATGGCTATTCAAATGTGGCTTGCATGGATACAAAAATAATCTACGTTTAGTTTTTAATTATTATTATTGAAACTCATAATATTTATGGCGCACACAACAATAGTTGCAGAAGAAATTGTGAATGTAAATAAATATAATATTTGAGTCAAGTCGTCTATTTACTTCACTAGCAATATGTCATATTGTTAGTGAAGTAAATAGACAACATATTATGTAAAACAATTTAATAGAAACCTACCTAAATCTCCAAATCGATGTAGCTCCTTAATTAAGTAAAGGGCCTCTAGAACTATTTAAAGTAATGAGGGAAAAATGTCGTTTTTATGTCAAACATTCAGAAACGACACTACAATTAATGGTCGGCCCTCTCCAGACCTCGAAACCCCTAAAGAATGATTATTTCAACTTTACTACGACGCCAGGAAAATTGTAAATTTGATACTCTCTGAAACTTTTTATCTTCTGCGCAAATAAATTCTGTTGAATTAAACATCTTCAACAAAACTGTTTAGCGACCCTTTTCCTAATTACTCCGCGATGACTGAAGAAGGTAATCGCGAATCAGCGGACCAGAACTAATCAATTGTTTTTTCTCATTACAACTTAAACAACTAACGGGATTTTCCCTCATTAAGAGCATTTGTTTTGTGCCGTTGGCTTAAGAATTTCTGAATACTAAGAATGCAACATGAATCTGTTCAATTTAAAAATAGTTTGTGAAGTACAAATTATATATTTGTGAACATAATCTTATTTTAGGCTATTCAAATGAATTTGCATTCATTTGGTTCATCATCGTATGTCTCAGTCTGCTACTAAACTCTTTCTGGACTGGACATTGTCTTGCCGTACCCAGCTTATACCCCAGGTCTCCACTCCAGAACTCAGCAAAGTTTGGTATTAAGACGAATAGTTTCGTTTCGGATATAAACCTTCAGAGAAACTTCAAGCACAGCTCATTCCATAGCTCACTAAGTTATTTTGGCGGACTAGCCGTACTGTGAGCGTCCAAGTTTTACCTCTATATGTCTACAAAAGTAGCTTCCTGGTCATAAAGTCTGTAGATGTAGATATGACCTTAATATTATTAATTAGTTACAAATGTGCAATAAATAAACCCCAACGGAAGTCATACAGATAATATGATAATTCTAATCATTAAACACATTCACAAAACTCACGCAAATAACTAATTCACAAGCTGAGCCATCATGCATTTACTCACGGCATGCGTGAATTAATTAAAGTATCTAACAATAAGTAAACATGGCATACGTGGGTACGGCAAAATAAGGTATTATTCGATAACTGATCTTAAAAAGTTAAAATTTCGCTTTTCCTTTACTTCATAATATGCAAAGGTATGTTCTATTACAATATTCTACATTTCAATAAAATCTTAGTTTATTATTTAAGCGTGCTCACAATTTCCATGATCACCCGACAAAGAAGACGTTTTCGATAAGATAACAATGTACTTGAGTACGTTTAGAAGCTGTCGTTAATTAACAATATAGCAGAGACAACGACTTATGTAGTATACATTATAATACCTCAAAAGTCATTACCATCAAAATTTCAATCAACTGTAGCTCATAACGGATTAATTGGTAAATTGATTCGAACCATTAATTTAGTTACTCGATTTGATATCAATATTTGCGTAGAGTAAACTTGCTAAATATTTAATTACAGGTTGAAATATATACGATAATTTTTATGGCAAATGAATTTTCATAGTTGATTGAAGAGCTCATATTATTACGTTGAAAATTGTGTTATTTCCATCCTAATTTTGGTTTGCGTTCCAAGAATCAGTAAGAGGGGAATTGGAAATCCAAAATTTATAATAAACCAAATGTGTTGTATTAAACACAAATTGGTAATTATTGGTTTTTAAGATTTACAATTAGTCCGTAAAGTGTTATTAAAAAAATCAACAAATAATTTGCTTTATCCATAAACATACATTTAATAAACGTCCGCTACAACTATAAACACTCCTAAAACACCAATTAAAATCTAAACATTCTTATCGAAATTGAGGAAACAACATTGGTACTCGTATACTTCTCTCGAAATGACTTAAATCCCAGCATCTATTAAAATAACAGTATCTTTAGGTCTTTCCCCAGCCTTAGTAAACAAAGATTAAAGTAATCCGCGAAGGAACTATCTCGAACTGCTAAAACCTGCATCTAATTAGAATACTCACGCAATCGTTATTGTAAATTCTGTTTAAGGGGTACGGAATACGATTTAGCAAACAAACGTTTTGGTTTAATCTCGAAGGAAGCGTACTTTGGTTGCGTGTAATGCTATGTATGGCCAAATTCTGGTTCCATGTTCGAATCAGATTAATTTTAAGAAAGTCGTGATAAATGTACTGAATTACTTTTTAACTATTGCAATACAACAGCAAAGATATGTAAAGGCAACGTCAAGTGGAATAAATAAATGGATGCCATACATGTTTATAAAAGGCTAGTAGGCAATACTACTTCACGAGCGTTTTACGCACTCTGTACATGTTGGTATCGTCAGTCGACAAACAACAATGCAAGTCCAGTACTCAGTGATATTAAACAGTTTTGGACATGTTGTTCCGCCACTAATCTATATCTGTAGCAATCGATGTAGTTGCAGTGTAACGAAATAAGGTTCAGGAACTCATAGAGCTAAAAGGGGTACCTAAGAAAAAATCCTATAGTAGTAAGGATTCATACGCATTAGTCTGTTTGTTTATTCATTGCTTCAAGCTAGCCCGGCTGGACTCTTTGTATTTTCTCTTAGAACTGCCATGTTATATTTGCATATTTCTTGTAGCATATAATATTATACACTGCCACTCTCCTACGGTAGTATTTCTTTGTTCATATTATTATTATTCATTCAGTGTTATTATAACTACATAGAAGCAACATTTATGCAACAAGTTTTGTAAGGCACCCTGTACTTGCTACTATAATTATTTGTTTTATTTCACTTTTACACTTAGGTGGGAAAGACTTTTCACTTGGAAAATGATTGATTTTCATCGGATTTAAAGTAAACTACAACATGTTTAAATTTTTAAAGAAAGAAAACTTTAATTTACAAAACAAAACTTACAGCACGGAAAAGAATGAAGAACAGTCACGTTGCAGACAGATGAAATTAAAATAAAACTCAAACGCTTTTAACAGATCAGGTTTATAACCATATTTAAAACCTTATTTAAGAACCTATGTTTTGTAACTAATAAACATAATAGTTTAGAAATACATAGGTATGGTCATACTACTAGCTGTAGGTAAATACACGAAGCCAATTGAACTTCTTACAGTGCCCCATTTCCAGCGCAAAAACCCAACTATTACAAATTCGATTTGTACTGCAACACTCGCACCGCGCAACCGAGGACGTAGACAAATAAGTATTCTGAACGTTGAACATGTTTAATCAACCCGGAATCGCTTGCAGTTTGTTGCAGAACTCACCCCTTTTGTTCTAAAATACAATCCATCTGCTTTATTCAAACTGAACTTTGACTTATTCACTTAATTACGGTAACAGAGGTCGGACGTGCTTGGAAACTCCTCTAACTATCAAATGGGCACAGTTGGTGAAACATGGTACATTGATAAATTATTCTTGTAGAAATTCTGGAAGTTGTAAATGATAAATAATTAGTGGCGTTATTCATCGCCAGAGGGCGTCGAAGTGATATCGCACAAGACTTATTAATAACTTTTGGAATGGAAACTTTGCTCAAAGTTACATACTTATATTTAAGTCATTCCCTAATTAAGGTATCGTAATAACAAACACGAAGTATTTTTATATACCAAGGACACCGACATATCTCTCAAAATTAATAAATTGAAGTGGCGATGGGCAGGCCATATCGCGCAAGTGACCGGCAACCGATAGGGAAGAAAGGTCATCGAGTGGCTACCACGTCTCGGTAAAAGAAGCGTAGATCGCCCTCCTATCAGATGGTCTGAGGACCTGAAGAAGACAGCGAGAAGCTCCTGTCCAATAGTGGACATCAAGATGCTAACGATGATGATGATGGTGATGATGATTTTAATATTCCATGTTTCATCTTGGTGATATAAAGCAAACATTAAAGTACATATTATATGTCATAAACATATCGAACAAGAGACATCGAGGGACTGGTACAGATGGGAGTAGAAAATAAAATGAAAGAGGTTACATTAAAAGAATAAACTAAATAAGTTTTGTCTCAATGGTCTGTAGTAGCAGTGGTGGCCCATTCCCTTTAAATTCAGCCTCCAGTATAGGGGTCTTGAGTTCCAATCTCGGCACATCTCTTTATACAAAATGTGCGTTTGTTGTGCGTGTTTTAAGTTAAACATTGGCAGGAAATTTGCACATCTCAAATTTCATCTTAAAGGTATAGGTATAGGGCATGCGTCAACCTGGGCTTGAACAGCGTGTTAGACTATGATTTTAACCCTTCTTATTCTGAGAGAAATCAGTAGAACGACAAAATGTTCGATGATGACCATGACCTCATTAGCGGCGTCATTGCAATTCCTTAGAGATTCTAAAGCATTACTAAATGCATTGAGCAGCCGGCAGTGATTTTAATATACATATATAATTTCATATAAAACTTTCTTCTATAAGCTCCTGCATCTGTTGAGTCGTTTTATATCTTAATAACAGACATAAGAAAAACTATCGACTCTACTAATATAAATCGAATTATTTATTTGCCAACACAGCGTTGAAACTATGTACTTTTACAAAGTAGGTATGTATATAAAATTAGCCTATTGTATATCGACAGCAGTTCAAATCTTACATGAAGTAATTAAATCCAAACACAAATATGCTATTAAAAATTCAAATGAATGAGTTGATGTGCAGAATGCAAAATTACGTAACCACCATAAGTCAGCTGCCGAATTCAGTGCGCGGTAATGTTCCTTCACATCCAAGGATTCTAAATCTCTATGATTTATAAACGTATAAAGCACTAGTCCTTCGGCTTTTCCCGCAAAAAGTAAAGGAAATGAAAAAGGGCAAGATGAATGCGTCTACGCTTTGGTGGCCTGGGCAAAAAATAAATGGTGAGCTCCTTGAGGTTTTCTCCATATTTTGTCGGGACATCATTTCAATTAAGCATCGAAATATTTATGAAATATTTTAATCCAGCGAGGTATCAGGGACTTAATTATGTCTTGTACCTGATTCCTGGAAAGGCGGAGATGAAATAAACAATTAATATTGTCTGGTTATTCGCAGTTCGAGAGCATCGAGAGCAGTGATAGCCTAGTGGTTAAGAATTCAGCCACTCACTCCGAGGGTGCCGGGT
>DWMG01002055.1:0-13905 GCA_018244855.1 Elbella merops | reverse complement strand
TTCGGAGGCTGGATATGCGCCCGATGCATGGCAATAGGCTCACCACCTATGCCATAGTGGGACGTAAACGTAACCGGGCAAACGTGAGAGTGTTCTGCATTCGTCTGCCTACCTCTTCGAGGATTACTGGCGGGAAGTTACGTTTTTTTTACTCGTATGTAAGAGGTACATTATATAGAAGAATCTATTCCTAACACAGGTAGAGTCTGCACTGCGGTAACCAGACAGCAGATAAACAAGCATAAATAAATCTCTAAATACACACTTATATAGATAATGTTACACCCAGACACAGAACAAACACTCGTGCTCATCACATAAATATTTGTGTTGAATGGGAATTGTATCCGCAACCTACAACCCAGCCATCAGGGTCGCAAACCACTCGATCAAGAGAACAATTTTACATAACAACATAACTTATTAAACGTGTCTTTACGCCAGGTCTCTTACGGGGTAGGCAGAAAGCGCGGAGTGCCAAATATCTATACTTGCAGACCTGCCTTGATTCTTTCAGATTATTATTATTACATTTTCCGTTATACTCAATATATCAATTTTTTCTCGTATAAATAACTAAGGATGTAACAGTCATTGTAAGCAAATCGACAAACGCGACCCACTATGTGTAGTGACGCGATGAGCTCATGTTATGTCACCGGTGATGCATAATTCATGTCCATATGCCAGTTCGGTATTTCATACAATGTACGTACACGGCAAATCGAGTACAAAATGAAGTTTTCAATTCTTTAAATTGCCTAATGTGACCACACATTGCTATTCTTAACATTTTTTTTAAATAAGGGTTATTTGTACAGAGCAATTTCCGAAACCATTTCACCTATTTGTAAATTCTGTCGCAATTTACAAAGTACCATAGTACTTTTAAATACTGTCGTACTTTTCGAAGTAAGGTATAAGTTCAATGTATATTACATTATGTATAAAATAGCTATGGTTTATACCTATTCATTAACTAAATCGCGGAAAGTCCTGCAGCTTGAGAGCGCTCTACGTCCGTTGCGTGATATTTAAAATTGCACGGTAATATTTGCTATAATTTTTCCTCGTGAAAAGTCTTTAAAATAAGTCCACGGCATCGTTATGTCCATCTTCTAAAGATAACTTTACATTAGTTTGTTTAATATCTCAATTATTTATAAGACTAAACTTTGTATATATAATTATTAACCAGTGCGAAGTTAAGGCAGGGCGCTAGCGATGGACAGACTCGTAATTGCTTCATATTTAGTCATAGCATTTGTACTTGAAAAAAAAATCGCTTCAGTACTTTTAAAATTTGTTTAAACAGCACGGTTACTTGTATCAAATTGTTTGATAGTTTTTACATGTTGTACTAAAATCTTGACCTTAAGCAATGTTATAATATATAGATAGTAATGTAATATGATGTTTTTAATTCCTTAAATGTGTTATGATTCAGAAAACCACTTTAATCATATTACTTGTATATCCGTATTTGACGTTTCCTAATTCCATATTTTGGTTCAATACTATACAAAAATCTCAAATCCATTTCGCTTAAACAATGGTAAATAAATAATTTTGCTCGTAAATATGTGCTGTATTATTACAAAATTAAACACCGTCCCAAGATGCTCCGTACGCGTGGTGACTCTACTCGACTTCGCTACCACTAGAATTTCTATGCATCTCGGATCCAATAGCCATTATCTAATCTATTCACAATGAACGCCGTCAAGTCATATGTCACTGTGTCATACGTACGCGTGCATGTGTTCTTACAGGGAGCGCTGCTCCTGTCGTCCCAGTATACATACAGGACAAATTGGTCGTAAATAATAAGTGCATCTTAAGGATATTCGTAAATTGAAACATTATTTCGGTGAGTTGTTTTATTATTATTGATACTTTTGTAGTTAACTAAATTAATCATTGTCATATTCGAATTCAAAGGAATGTTTACATACATGTACACATAAACATACTTATGTAGGTATCTCATAAGGTACGCCCGCTTTTCCTCGTTTTTGTGTTTAATTGTTATTCTCTCGGCGATATATTGTGTTTATAGCGGCGTATATTAATTATATTATTAATTTAGAGTTGTTTGGTTTGAAGATTATTATTTCATAATATGTGTAAACTTAACTTGAAATTTTAATGTCTAAGCTATTAGAACAACTAAGAACTTTCGCTCGCGTTTTTATTGTGCACATAAACATACTTTAATAACTGCAGGACATTTCGATTTAGACGCAATATATAAATAAATAACAGTGCCGTGAAACATGCAAATAAATATTAAAAGGCTTTAATATATTCTACCAATTCAATAAAATCATATTATCTATGCAAATATTTTTACATACTTTCTATACTTACATATTTTAGATATTTTGGACATTGTTGTTACTTACCTATTTGCAAAGTGTTGTTGAAATTTAATGATATAAGGCTTACTTTATCATCCATTGGTTTCATCGTTCCATTGTTGAACGCGGATCTCCTTCTATAGTGAGAAGGGTTAAATCTACCAAGCTCATTAACTCGAGATGCCGTTTCACAACGCCTTACGGGTATATCATACAGAACTCAACATTTGCATTTTATTCACAATGTTTTTCTTCAATTTTATAGCAAGCGGTGTTCCATTTATAAAATGCAATGCCAGTAAATTTTCAAAGGTAAATAAATCCATTCGAGGAACCGAACTCGAAACACTCGGAAATTGAGAATCGAAATTTAAATCACTAAGCTATCACTGCTCAGTTTTTTTAACTCATGTGATAATATAGAATTATTATTGCTGTAGGTAAAGCCCCTTACACGTGAATAATTAAGCGTTTATTTAACATAAACAGAGAGAACATGCTCACATAACATCATCGTTACGATATTAATTGGAAACACGTTGCTGCACGAGATAGACTTGTACGTACTGAGAGTATACAGAAATAGTATATAAACTAACTAGCTCTCGGTTGATTGGGATTCATTTGGTTTGCGCGGAACCCTAAAACGTTTAAGAAATAAATAAAACTTAGTACACTCCTCATAATATTAGCTATCTGTCAGTGAAAGTCTTGTCGAAATCGGTTTAATCGTTTCCGAGATTACCCGGAATAAACAAACAAACAACCAAACAGACAAAAATATTAAAAATTGCGTTTTTATATGCGAACCGTAAATACTTTCACAATAAACATCTATCTTATTGATATTACAATGAGATACATCAATTTTATTTATGTAAATATGTATAGATATATAAATATAATATACTTGTATGATAAATACGATTCAATAATCCCTAAAAGTACATAGTACTTAGAGTTTGGACCACAGTAAGAAACCTATTTGCTACCTGTGCTATGGTTTTTTTTAACGTATTAATCATTCATCTCAATTATTCATTGTGTACAATTATAATACGATTATTGCACGTGAAGTTAGTAACAGTAACATGGCGATAACTGCCTCCATATATTAAGATGTATCCAAGCATTGCGGTTTAGCGGTAAAAATATGAAGCTGTAGCGGTAGAAGTTCTGCTTGCGAAACTTGGATGTAGGGTTGGTTCAAACATTTATCTAACACGCTATAGAAGTTGTTAACCTATTAAATAGCTCATTGAAGATCGTCAATGTTAGGCCCTCGATGCTTGGCACGGTGCCATCGTGGGGCAACACGAGACGCCCCAGCGATTCGTACAGTGTTAACGAATTTGTTTACCGACCACATTTATGTTAACCTATTGGTAATTGACTAGCCCGTTGGTTCCATTGTTAGTGCACCTGGCTGCTGAGCCCGGGGTCGTTGGTTCGATTCCCGCTCAGGGCAAATATTTCTGTTATGATCACGAGTATTGCTGCTTCTTCTGGATATAAAAGTCAGAAATGACTGTCTCATTTCAATAAATCTAAATCTGTCTCTATGTTAACAGACAATTGTGAATTTTCATAAGTTTTACGGTAGATTCGTGGAGAATGTTGGTATATTTTGGCAATTCCCCTGCAACAAATGTTCCACATTTCCAATGAGTAATGCGTACATCAAATAAGTACCGCAAACTAAATGAATACAGCAAATGTAAGACGTATTCGTCTTAACACAATACATACAAATTTACATACAACATGCAAGCCCTTGTCGCTGTAGGTATTGAGTTTCCTGTTTTGCAAATAACCTATCGAAATACCGTGTTCCGTACAGAAATGATATATATGTATGTATATTTTTTTTAAATCACTTGCAATACACCGACAAACATATTTACATAACATTACATCGCGCTTGTATTTCACCAAGGGATAGGCGGAGTAGTGTAGTTCTCTTGCATTTCAGCAATTATGTTATAGTTCAATCGTTCAATGTTATAGTGGAATCGGAATTGAGAAGAAACTATTTACGATAGCCATACAAACAACGATACTTATGTTAAACGTGTGTGTCAGAATAAATTACTGCTGACTATACATAGTTTCATTTTATTGTTTTGTTCGAATAAGGCTTCATTTCATTCTTCCCGCGGTTGAAACACCATAACAATGGTTCGCACTGTGAAATAATGCGATACACGTGCGTTTATAAATAATGCCTTACGATGTAGAGACGGAGAGGTAGAGGTGGGTCTGACGTCACCGGCAACGGATTTAGCGGATTCGAACTCGTAAATTTCTTGTTTATATATAATATGTATATCTATATTTCTCTCCGGCTTCCATAGACAACATACGTTCATAGAACGGGCATAAAGCTGTTTAAATTTTATTTATGCTTTTAATAAATGTCTGATTTGATGTAAATACGTTTGTAAAAAAATCTTTTTTATATCATACCAAAATGTTCATATATCATACCCGGATTTTTTATATCATGCCAAGATGTTTTGTTGTCGAAGTTTAAGTTTTGTGTATCCAAATATGGCTTCTTAAAATTTACGCCTCGACTTTGCTAATAAGTCCTAATTAAGAAGCTTAGTTAAGAAAGTAAGTACCTACTTCACTTAATCACAGCATCGTTAACTTTGATAAAGTAATAATTGATAATGATATCGCTTTTTAGTATATGTATGCGGAAAATATTTTTAAGTTTGTGAAACTCGTGAAAACCGTGAGAAATGTGACCGATATTGTATTGTATTTTCGAAATGAAGGTGAAATTATTTATTTCAATTTATTTAATTAAAGAAATTTATTAACACAATTGATATCAAACATCAATCGAGTACCTATTCAGGTAATTAAAGTCTAATTTAATTAAAGGTGACAAGAATTCATCGACAGATAGGACAATGATCTTTTGACGAATGGAAAGGATGCTCGACGACCTTATTGAGCAACAAGGTCACTGGAGTAGGAATAAACCTGTGAGTAGCTTGCCTTTTAAGGTTTTCGCGATTAATTGGATTGGAGGCGAGACATATAAACAATAAATGTCTCTTGTAGTTGTATAGTATACTTGGCTTCCGTTGCACACGCTCCGTCGAGCGTGAATTAAAGATTGGACAATTATTATTTCTTTTTATTATATTTAGTTTTATAACTTCATGGCTCTTGAACAATTCCTATAATTAGTTTCATTTATAAGCATCATAATGATAGTAATCTTCTTCATTTATATCGCTTTGTACTGGATTTTAAAAATGCGCCCCTAGCAGACAAACAACAGACAAACATTTCCGAAACTATTTTTATTGTTTGTGCTTTTGTCAAGTACCAATTTCTGTTTATAAAATATATGGCCAAGATCAAAGCGCTGTGAAGTGAACTGTTAACGAGATGTAACGCGATAAATATACATATATACTACTATGGAAATTATTAAACGTGTTTGAATACAAAAATGATAGTTTTATATGAATAACAACATCAGCAATAAACACGTAAATCAGATCATCCTCGACATCGGATATCCGATATCATGTCGCGAAATGTGTGCAGCGGCGCGCCGGTCGCCGCAGGATTGCATCACACGGCGACTGTAACTTACAATAACTAATAATAATTACATTACATCCACGGCTCGGACGGACGGCGCTAATAATTAATTAATAATAATTACATTACATCGACGGCTCGGACGGACGGCGCTAATAATTAATTAATAATAATTACATTACATTGACGGCGAGTGTCATTTTAAATTTGTAATAATTTAAAACTAAAATTTTCTTATTTTACTGGTGGTTGCAAATGTACTTGTGGCTCAAATTTTTCTAACTTGCATTCTTATTCACTTACGAATAGGTCGTCTATTGTAGGTACATTTTTCTTCATTTTTGTACGATCTTTTTTGGTTTTAATTACAATATAGATTACAATACGTAAAACCATAAATATACATAATGTATTGTAAAGTAAGCTTAATAGGTACATTAACAATTATAACGTGGTATGTAACAACGATACAACTATTGATTATGACGAAATAAGCAGACCGTCTGACCATGATTACCTGATTAACATAGTATATATACATTTAGTAATGAATGAATTTTTATTTAGACTACGCTACGACTCTAATTACGTGTGTCATAAGCGTAACAAGTCTATCGTATTCAATTAGTATACGTCGTAATCAGATCTGTAAAGGTGGGCAAGTATTTAGAATTAGAAATTGTTAATTAATTTTTTAGATTTTGGCAGCAATCCAAGTTACAAATTTTGTAGAGAAGGTTGAAGTGTGTCCAACGAGCGGTTGGTTAGGAAATATATCCGAATTAATTTCATGGCGATTACTTTAATAAAACTCTAATAAAACAATACGAAACTCAATGAACTTATTGCTTTGAACGATTTTACTACTCGGTACGCCTTGTAAACACGTTTTGAAAACAGATATGAATTTCGCAATAAATACAACGTTGCATAAACTATGTCATTGTGAAATGCCGTATACATTGACAATTAATAACAATGTCACGTAAAAATGTTCATGAATGAGCAGCGTGCCGGTATGCTCTGTACGAATCGTTAGTCTGTGTAAAAGTTTTTGCATGCAAACGCACGTGAGGCGGCGCGTCAACGATATAGCGGGTGGGCAGTCGCCGCGCGACCTCCCGACGCTTATCACGACGTGCGACCACTTCACTCTATTAAAAATCAATCACTGTAACATCTATTTTATTAGCAACTCGACGTAGCACCCGCGCGAAATAACGTAAAATTGACTCACCTTTTGTAATGTACGCGTTGAGAAGTTCAGTTGCGAGCGCTAATTGAAGTGAATTGTGTACGCTATTGGATCACAATTATTGTTCTAAAAGTTGCTAATTTTCCGCGAATCGTATGGTGATGTAATTGTGAACTGTGCACCCGGTTAATGGTCTCTTTGTTCGTCGGTCAACCGACCCCAGTGATACAAACAGTGCGCTAAGAGGAAAGAAAACTGAAAGTGTTACACTAACACCATAAGCACACGGAAAAGTTGTCCGCTGTCTCGGTATGTTGTTTTTGGTTTTTGTTTCTGTAGATTTTGATGTTGTATAGCATTTTTTTCCATAGCATTATAATTATGTACATGTATTGAAGCGCTTATGTGTGGCGGATCGCCAAAATGTATTATTACACCAGCAGAAGGAATTTTAATTTTACGCTTGTATGTACGGCAAATGAGAGTTATTTTCGAAGCCGCCGATGTATGTGTACCGCCGATGTGAATAATTCAGAATATCCGTGATCTCGCATTTTCCAGACACGTGACATGTGTCCCTGGAAAATTTTGCTTTAATACCAATCAAGCTGGGATAAACAATAATTATAATTATGTCACAATGTGATACAAACATTGTCATTCGCCGAAATATCAAGCATCGTGTTATATACCTACGCCTTATATGTAAAAATAATTTCACCTTCACGTTTTATTCCTTCATTGATAAGATGCATAAAAACCAAATAGAGGCACAAATCACAACACTGTCTCTACTATTAGCATAAAGTCTTACTTCTAATTTTGATTTATAGAACCGCAGCTCATAAAAATACGACATTCATCACGAGTATTATTCTACAAATATTTACATAATTCATTTACACAAACCTAACATTTTATTGTCTTGAAGCCATTTCAAACTCTACATTTTATGTTGTATGAAAAGTTTTGAAACTCTATATTAAAAGTTATGAATTTCGATTGGAAATTATTTCTATTAGTCATGTTTTATTACTCACTGGCATCACTCATCGCAAAACAACGATATGTGCCTCGTAAACAGACCACAATAATAGTGATGTCAGGGTCCCAAAATACGGCGTCGACCTTTGGCGAGCGTGTTGAAAATATACTCAAGTAAGCAGCCGACACGTTTTGACTGAGATGTGATAATAATTTGTACGGCCTCTACGCGTTCATGTGTTCAAATATCTCACGAAAGCACATGTGATTGTAATACTTATATGTTTAGGAATAAATCACATATTAGCGTATCAATGTTAACAGAAGGTAAACACGATATTATAGGTTGTATGAGTTATCTCTGTGGAACCTGTTTCTGCAGTTCACTATGTAGGCCGTCATACCACATAGATATTATGGCCGATGTGTTCGGTGGTACACATGTTGGTGTATATTTTGAAATCACAAAATGTTCACTCTAAGTTCGAGTAAGTTCACGGCCGGTTGTTTCGACACAATTAACATAATTCTGTAGTTACGTATATACTCCTGTATATGTTCGCGAAGTTGTTATTATGATTCGAGACGAAATAGTATAAAGCAGTCAAAATGGTGAAATCGGTGAGGCTACTACCGAACATAACATTAGGTATTCCTATAAGTTACCTTAGTACTACAAACCTAGACTCGTGTTCCACTAATGTATTTGTGTGTTGAACTTACTTGAGAAGTTCTTGTCTTGAGAGATGTACGTACCTATATCATTAAAATTAAAACCAATTCTCATCAATGAATAAACGATAGAAATCAAATGAATTCAATAAAATAACTAATTATACCTTACATATAAACCTGTATCTGGTTCTATATTGGGCGTCGTTAAAGAATTGTGACACCCGGCAAACTTGTAATTGAGAATTCAATCCGAAATGTTCCCGTCACTTCGATTAGCTGCCCCACAACGATTTGCATCGTCTTAAGTTACAATCAAACCTTTATATTTTAGTTACAGTTCTATGTTAAAATGATATTAATTTAAATATTATCACCGTACATATTTTGTAAAAACCAATATGCTGATTTCCACAGAAATACATATAATATGCAATGTATATTATTTAAAACCCGTATTAATAAATAATTAATACTACTAGTATGCTGACTAGTCTGAAAATCTCGTTTTACAGTGTATAAGTAGGATCTATTTGCTTAGAATGAGTGGGATCTATTTGATTAGAATCAAGGATCGATCTCTGTCTGAATCGGTACACGCCCCTAAATACAGCCAACACATGTCACTGGATAATAATAATAATGGTGATATCAAAAGTCATCACGGACAGACAATATGTAATTAATATATGGTGCTATAATATACATATATTATGGCAGATTTTTATGTAGCCATCAAACAGTCGGTAGCTATGATATACATACATATGTCTTTGCAGTCATCTGCAACACATTATTTGCTTAACAATATGTATTGCTTTACAGGGACATGTATGTGTTGCTGTATCTGTTTATGTTTTGACATTAGAACTAGATAGTGGCACATCATAGCACTGTGTAATGACTAATATGTAATATAGTAAATATATTGTAATATATAATAATATATGTACATTGCTATAATATATATTATCATAGACCAATCGATGCCGATCTTAAAAGCAGTTAGCAGAAAACGCGAGTACATTTTAACGATCTGCAACAATGTAATGCAAAACAAGAAACACTCTCATTGCTATGTATTTGTGTTATAACTATTTCCAGTGGAGAGTGTTGGAATCGATCGTCGTCTATTTATAAAGATCTACAGATGTTGCGGTACTTGGGCTCTCTATCAGCGTTCAGTTTCAGATCTATTTCATTGCTATTACAACTATTCTATTGTATACGAAATTTTTGGCGTGTTGACAAACTGTATTGCGAATCGAACCTCTACTCAGTAGTTAGGATCTCAACCTCAAGACCGATCAATTAGTAACTTGGTGGCTTTTATTTTATTAGTTCTAAACCACATACATATGTGCCACGTTTTACTTCCTTCTCATATGTTTCCGAAACACTATTAACTGCAGTTATACAAATGTATCGTAAAAGATACATTCAAATCGGATAACATATTGGCAATTCTCTTTAAGCTGCCATTGTTTATAAACAGTTGTGAGCCAACATCGGCTAGTCCATCTTCACTATGGCCATCCCTTTTTGCAAAACAGCTTGAAGTGTTTATTACAAATTTTATTATATTTGTTTCACAATATACATATGCTTTCAATTTCTACGTATTAAAAAAATCCCAACTGACAATTATTTAGATTGCGAATTCACATAATCCGCTCAATTTTCGCTGAAAATACTTTACTTAATAATGTGTGCTTAAAATAGATGCTCGACGATTTTCCCATGGAAGCTGGTTTGAGAGTTAGCGCTGTCGATGAAGCAATGTTGATTGGAACGTCTATTTATGTCCATCACGTGGAACAATTTTAATCGTACTTTATCGGAATTCCAATAACTCATGTGCTATTTACTCTTGCTTGACGTACAACTAGGACAAAAGCAGTAGCAAATAGGCCTAGTAACACAAAACTTTTAAGTACCTTTAAGAATAAACATATAAGAAAGACTCATGAAAGAAAGTGACAGTGCATATATCAGTTAAGCTGTCTGTGCGCTGATGCGAGTAGGATATTTCATGTGTAAAAATACCAGCATTTTTATTCGTAAGCGCGAAAAGGTTTGACCTGAAGAAGGCAGTAGAAAATGTTTGCAGATATTAATCCCCCTACTGTAAATATATACAATGAATAGCTAATAAATATACATAGGTGTATTGCGGTTGGATTCGAAGAGCTGAAGATCGATCACAGTGGCGTGCTAAATGGATACGTCTATGTTCAGCAGTGGACGGGAGTAGGCTGATGATGTATAGTTTTTAGCTTTCTATTGCAATTCTTTAAATTAATGACGCTAATACATATTTGGTCAATTGCATTTTGGTAAAATCGCTCTCTCTGGATATTATCTTTTATCTTTTGTTTCTTAAATATCTATCAACAATATTTGCACCGTTAGTTACACAATGTGTTATGTTAATGATCTGAAAAACTAAAACCTTATCTTTTATCTTGAAATCTCAAGGCTATGCTGACTTACACGGCGATTACACCGCTCTTATGCAAACACGAATTATCTTTTATTGGGTGGAACTGATCTAAGAATATAAAGATGAAAAGAAGAGCTATAATTCTGATATCTTTTACAAGTAATATTTGTTCAGAATACCTTATAATATACCTGCTATGAATTTACAGAAATCTGAGTACGTATACCATCCACTTCTTTCAAAATAACATAATATCACGCCTGTATTATCCGATGGGGTGGGCACAGGAGTATAGTACCTACACTTCCACGTCGCACCCGTTATGTGATACTCGTATGTTCCACCATGGAATTGGGGTTGAGCTTATTGCCTTACACCGGAAATCGAACCCATAATATTTTTATCAGTAGTCTAGTTTCAATTAGGCAGGCGATAAACGTTAGATGATAACTCACGCGCTTCCGGCAGGAAGTACGACATACAATCTCCAGTTCCGTATCAGGGCTGCGTCACAGATAGAAATATACGAAACATATGGGATAATATGCCTCAAACACTCGAACGTCTCTTCTTACCGATCGTACCTCGTTACTGAGACTTGCTTCAACTGTAGGTACTCTATAATACGTGAACGTTGGTGTATATTTTTGTGTTAACACTCGTCATTTCAAGGGTTAACTGTGCGCGGCGTTTCGTAACTTAAGGAAACATTTACAACTTAACCCGTTCAACACCGTTTAACACTGTACTCGTGTACTCGTATTTAAATTGTCGCAAACACTGAAAATACCTAATGTATGTCAAAAACGTACACAATATGTATGTACAAATCTATATGTATGTGGAGTTAAAACTGAGGTATCGTAAAGAAAACAGTGAGATCATTTATATTGTCTGAAAAAGGTGGTTGAAAAAGTTGTGGTAAAAACTGAATTGCAAATTCGATGTTGCACTTGACTGGGTGTAACTAAGTGGCTGAGGAAGGTCGCGAAATGCGCTCGTGATAACAATTTCTGATAAATTGCAGTCTTAGCGTTTTGTGTGAGACGGTGGCGCGGCGGCCCTGGCGATACATGACGGCCTTGGTGTGTGTTGACACAACCGAATACATACATTTTTATTGAGAATTATCTATCGGCGCCTTAACTTCGCCTATATTTTCAAACAATTGTGCTACGCTTGCCGTATGGACAATCTACACTAATGTATTTCACGCGTTCGGTAAATTTTGCCATAGGCTAATTAAAGTAGGTACTGGTGAGAAAAGTAGGTACTCATTATTGGTATTGTAAAATTATATCATCACACCAGCTGTCTCACGGATAGGCAGAACGCACCGAGTGCCACATGTGTCTGTCTATGTTTACATACCTGACATGTGTCTTTCGCATTTATCATCCTCTTCATACATGCTGTTGGTTTTAAAGATTTCTAACATTTCATCAGACAATGCTGAATAAATTTGTAAAATCTTTTCACGTAACAATGACTACAATTAACAAAATCATGTATTCAAAAATGCGCAAACAATTAACCAGGCGGAATATCTAAATTTATAGTATCTGTCATACTGGAAGTCGAACCCGGGACTTTCTATTGAAAAAGTCAGCGTAGTGATCATTGGCGAGGCACCTTATTTTACCGCCAGTACGGCGTTTACGATGTAATAGAACGAAATGTCACCCTCAATTAAAGCCTATGTTCTTATTAATCATTTAATTTGGTCAGTTTATGTAGCTTTTACGTGATGTTTTATAATTTTTATTGTTAACATATCATCACGCCAGGTCTCTTGCAGGGTACAAGTGCTTAACTATATTTTTAACACAAATATAGGTATTTAAATAGACTTAATCACCATGGGACTTAAACGTAACTGGTGAAACGTGGGAGTGTACTACACTCCTGTGTCTACACCTTCGGGGATTACAGGCATGGTGTTACAAATATAGGTAAATGTAAAATATTGCACACATTGTTGTTTGATTTCGTAGCGTATTATGAACAAGGTATATATAGATAGATAACTTTTGAAAATTTAGAACTGCGACTCAAGCCTACCTAATAGTTTAATACAAAAATTCGAACTTTAAGAAGTTTCATAAAAATCCAGCGGTTGTGGTGAAAAAGAAAAAGATAGATATTAAAAAACATTGAAAAAGAATCAGTCCATACCAAGTCTATAAAAGAATCATTAACAAATTGTTCCGTTTAATCGGCGTGCGAATATTTATTTTAGGAAGAACTGTGACATTTAAAATTAATGACTTTATAAAATGTCTCATTCGAGACAGTTCTAAGTTTGAACATTCGCTGACCTATTTAAGTGACCTATTAGCCACGGGTAACTGCGGCTTCAGACGACTCATCAGCCTATATAAATTTATGGCTTGCTTTACAAAGTATACAACATTGATGGGTTGATTACACTACAACACGAGTTATCCCCGAGTTTATTATTAGTTGATGTTCTTCACATATCAGTGATGAGTTGCGTATCTTGTATGTAGTTTCGAAGTAAACATGTGTATGTAAAGTGATGACAGAGCTATATACCACCTTTTATACTCTGCCATGAAAACGTTATATGCCATAGGAAGTGGTATGTACGGTGGGGTACTTTTTTATTTAATTTTGTTATTGTATTACATTAAAATCATCAATTCGTTATAGTGACCGACCGT
>DWMG01002054.1:0-13905 GCA_018244855.1 Elbella merops | reverse complement strand
GAAGTTTATTCAGTATAGAAGTTAGTAATACTTCGTTACAGAAAAAATATGAACATCTTTAGCAAACATATTATTCTGATCTCAAAAAGCTTCGTTTCTTCACACTATTCTTGTCTTTGTGTGTTCTTTTATTTAAGTTTTTTGCTACGTGATGCCATCAGGATGCGTCGCGCGACACTTCATTAGAATATATTTTCGTTTCCCAAAAGACATTTATAATTTAAATATGAATTCTTCGCGCACGCCCTATGTTCTCTGACGCAGCTTTTGAGCGCTGAAAAAATATTCACAATTTGGTTCTACACGCCGCAGTTCAATTCAACGACAGTATTTCTATCAAGACTAGCTATTAATTAAGTGAAACATGAGCACTTCTTGTTGTATTTTCTGTTAATATTCTGTATCAGCGTTCCCTTATCCAACCTTATCATCATCTATTCGAAGATCCATTCCATTCTATTTGATATCCTTAAACTTATTTTTAAACGGTATAACAAGGCGCTCTTACCGATAGCTATCAACTAGGAATTTTTCAATAGCAGAGTGAGCTTTACAAAAACATGAATGTCGGCGTGGAAAAGCTCAGTGCGTGCAAAAGTAGAGCGGATGCGAGCGTTCATTATCATTTGTATTCAGAGTTGAGAGAGGGTGCACCTGGAGGCCTGGCAGCGACAAGATTTATGTCCTCGCGCGAAACGAACAGAACTGAAGCTTTGTATGGTAACGCCCGGCTGCTTTTTACGCTTCGTACGAAAAACAAATGGAACACACTAATTAATTACATTCGTAACGACTCGGAGAATATTGTATTATTCATATCTGTTATTAAATTGTAGCGCTAATTAAATCATATTATTAAAGTGTTGAGTACTCTCGGTAGAGCTATTATTAATATGTATTAATAAATTGTAGCACTAATTAATTTATATTATGGCGTTTATTCCTTTTAATACGATGTTCTGTGTTTTAGACGGAACAAGAGCGAAAGAAAGTCAAAAGAATTGGCTTGCTAATTAGTTTATTTCAAAAGAAGTGAGGCGCTAAATAAACGAACTCAAGAAAGCGTTGGTAGTGCTCGGGACGAAGTTACAACGATACAAAGACGAATTATGAGACTTTTTAAATCTTTTTCTTCAACGTACTCAGTAAATTGACTGCCTCGTTGGTCGAGTGATTGCAAAGCGCGACTACTGATCGGAAGGACCAGGATTCGAATCCCAGGTCGGGTACTATTGGATTTCTCTAACTTAAATTTTTAGTAAAAATTTCTAAATTACGCGCAACAACTATTCCATTTTGGGACTTAATCATAACCTGGGAGTGTACTACACTCGTCTGCCTATCCTTTCGAGGATTATAGGCGTGAAGTTATGTACTTAGTAAATTGCTTAAAAACTTGGTACCGTTGGTATATTGATGATAATAATGAGGGCTGAAGCATTACGAAGCTCGAATCATGTTTTAAAGGATTTTTAAATTTTATGATGTTTGTACTTCTGGATTCTGATAGGGTGCAGACGGAAGTGTTGTGACGCGAACAAGGGACATAGCACGATGGCGGTGATTAGTCGACGGTTATGTCCAGTAATGGAATCATACGGGTGGATAATGATGATGAATAAGGCGGAGTAGAACACCAAAAACAAAACCTCATTAGGGGGTGGGAAGGCAAGCGTGTATCCAACCATTTTAAGGGCTATATACTATTGAAATATGAAAGATCGCACCACACATGGCTTGTTAGGTTAAACATATCAAACATTAGAACACTTGTCTGGACTAATTTAGATCTCATCTTAAGAGAAAGAGCAAAATATATAATCTGACTTCCAGCTCATCTAAGCTTACTAATATTAGTACTAAATATACAACTTTATAGTCACCCCTTATTCCATAGTAGCACATATAACTTAACTGTTGAATCATGGTAGTATAAATAATAATAATCGACCCATTATAATTCTACTGTTGGAATGTAGGTCTCCTCTCATATTGAGTCTGCCACGCTGGCGAAGCGAGGGTTGGCAGACTTCACAAACCATTTTTTTTTTTTTTATAAATTCTAAGGTGTGTGGGTTTCCTCACGGTGGAAGAAGACATGGTAGTATACTACCACTGATTTATCTACCTTTAGAGGAAATACAGTCGTGATAGTGGGCTTATAAAATAGTTATTTTAGTTTCCCATTTAAATCCGTCTCAGTGTCATTTACCATGCGAATCTTTTCTACAAGAGTTTCAAAGGCGGATTGTATAGGTGCAAATTAACGCGTCCCAAGGCCCATTTCAGCGGGACTCAGCGGTCCTAAAGACGCGTCACATCTATACACGGCCAGGTTGAAAGAAACGAGTTCATTATCATTCCCTTTCAACGGATCCACCTGAGATTTACTATTGCTGTCTCACAGGAAATTGATCTGTGTAACAAGGCTTTATGTGTGATATTCCCGTACAGTGTTCGGTTAAGCACTCGAGTTTCTAGGACGTGTTTGATGGTAGAATGGAGCTCTCGAAATGCAGTTGATTTGCCAGAACTGAATAATGTGACAAAGCGAGCGGTGAATGATTTGAATGTAGATGCATATGTGCAATTTCTCTTATTTATAAGCAAAGTACTCGGCCGTGTCATTTATATTAGCTTACATTACTTTTATTTTTGTTTAAAGCTGAACTGAAATTACCTGCATCTACTATCAACTGAAATTACCTGCAGATATAGTTTGAATTATTTTATTTTTGAAAATATCTGTAATTTGAGTAGTGTCCCATGTAAAATTATCATGTAGATAATATTCCATAAATATATAAAATAGTCAAAATTTCAGTACATAAGTACATACAAGTTTTCGGCCACAAATTAATTTAAATATTAATAACCATTTAATATTGTCGCGTTTTTGCTTACGGCAAGCAAATTAAATATTTAAATTCAATTACATAAACCGATGAACAAACTCGCGTAACAACACGCCCGAATTAATTAACGGACGAGTTAATAAAATAATTCCGGTGAACTCCCGTTGACGCCGCGCCGGGCTCTAAATCGTAATTATTTCATAATTAACGTACGACTTTCGAAAAGCGGAATGATAAATTATAATTATGATGAATGACGTTAGAAATATAAAATACCGAACAAAGGATTGTTATTAGTCAATATTAACAGTACGTGCAGATATGCGCGTGTGGGAAAGAGAGATAAGAAAGAGAATATGCGTGTGTTCGTAGATGCAGTATGCGTAGATGAACGCATGCGTGCGTGCGCGTTATACAGAATATGTACATTTATACACACAATTACCACCGGAATTTGGTTTGAGCTCCTTAGCTAGACCTTAGAACACCTTACATCCCTTTGATATATGTGTGTACTCGTACATACACGGGACATTCAATGCAAGTTTAGGAATGAGAGAAGCCGACGACCGGAAAGCAGAGCCCAGTAGTAATGAACAACAGAACCATTGGGGTCACTTATCATGAAGGGTCACTGGTCAATCAACACCTTTTTCTTCGCAGAAGCAATAACGCAGCTGGACGTTACAGCCCCAATGGTTCTATAAAAAGCTAATGAAGCTAATAATAAGCTATTTTCACTAACGAATAAGACATGTTTAATAAAATAACCATACTTTAACATTGCTATTATAACGTATAACAGAAAGTTACCTGACAGGTTTGTATGTAGATATGTTTATTATGACATTGTGTAGGCATGGTTCCCGCGACGTTGATTGATAGTATAATGTATTGATCAGTGCACGACCGGGAACGTGCTATAGAGAAGATTTGACTGCTTCATAGTTGATTTTTTTACATATATTTTTTTAGTTAAAAGTTTCTAGGATCTTTTCTATACATTATTACAGCTACTGGGTTTCTTTTCAATGCAATTAACAGTAGCTTGAAATGTTCGCGACATGTTTGCAAACGCTTCGTTCTGGTTAAAGATGATTTGTTCATTAGCAATTTAGAAGAGTTACACATCCTATATCCATATACATTTTTACTTATGGCTGATAATGATAAATGCAGTCTGCAATAATCGTTAATCTAGTGTGGTCTGTACGCTTGTTTGCCTGGACAACATAAATTACTATCTAAATTGCAATGACTTTAACACATGACGTGAAACTTTAATACTGACTTTAATATAATATGACGTGACTTTAACATGACTAAATAGTCATGTATTAGTATTAGTTGACAGTTTTACATTAGTAGTCATGGTCAGTCAGACCGTAGTCAAGCTCTGACTGTTCTCTTCGTGAACATAACCTAACCTAATATAAAATAGTTAAATAACCTGAAGAACTAGTTTAAATCCGTGGGGTTTAGGCAGCACAACAAAAACGATTCCATGTGTGACTTTGTTTTATTTAAAATGTTTAAATAAACGGTACATAAAATATTTTAATTTTGCAAGCGTCTATATATTAGCTTCATAATCAGTCATACTAATGATACGAGTACATAGCCTAGAAACGTTTTATTAAATAATTTAACTGTATGATAAACTTTTACAGTGCTTTTTATAAGAAATATGAACTTATGCTCCCGCTCTACTATCACCGCGGAAACTTACGAACGCTACTAAGCCTCGGAATGCTCATTTATCCGAAAGTGATAAATAGCGCTATATGAATATTGGGGTTCCGTTACTCCCTAGCAGGAGGCATGGATAATGAATATATTATGAGCAAATCTCTACCTGCCCCCTAACTCTATGAACAAATGTGTATTTTATACAAAAGATTGGCGCTGAATAAACGGAAGTTGATTAATGTAAGTTTAGTAAAGTCGAAGGAACTTTATTGGAAATGTTTAAGGATTTCTCCGTTGTAAATGAATGACGAATTAGGGACCAAACGAATGCCTACCTACTCTCGGAACGCTCTACGCTTCCAATATCATTTTCGGTTTATCGTTAAAAATAATCTTGTTAATTATAATACTAATTAATAATGTTCCAATAAATATATTTGTTCACTAATAAAACGCTGTATTACAATTATACATATAGTTTTCAAGAAGTCTTAAAGTCTGCCAACCCACAATTGGCCAACGTGGTAGACTATAACTTTACCCCCTCTAATAGAGAACAAAAGTTGGACGAAAATAGTTTCTTTTATAAATATAATGATAGTGATGATGATGAAACTATAATAGGTAACCAACTATAAGATTAAAATATACTCATTCGACCGAGGTTACGAGCAACCCAATTACTTAGGTCTCTTAAAGTCGTGGTCTATAAGTCTGGCCTGGTCTGAGTGTCTGGTCGTTTCCAATGTAATATTATTATGTTTCCAAAATAGATTACCATAAATTATGTATAGGTGCTAAATTATCGGTTGTAACGTACATATATTTTGAAAACATATAAGTACTACATTGTTATTTAAATCCCGGCTTAGGCAAAGGAATAATTGAGTTTTTCTAACCTGAAATTCCTAATTAACACAGAGTCTGGAATTGTGCTCGGTGTATGAAAATCGGCTGCATATATGCGTCTCGGCAAAAGTAGTGTAGGACGCCCTCCGGCCCCATGGGATGACGATCTGCGAAAGACTGTAGGCAGATGCTAAATGCGACAAGCCGAGGATAGGGCGCGATGGCGCTCATTGGGGAAGGCCTATTTCCAGCAGTGGACTGAGATATAGTTAGATAGGCTGATGACTATGACGACGATGATGAATGACAATAGGCTCATCCCTTATTTATACTTATAACAACACTAGGGAATCATGGGTGTGCAACTTACTTTTTAGAGAACTATAGGCGTAACGGTACGTTATGTTATGTTAAGCAAAAATTCGTATCCCAGTTACTTATGACACTAAGACACCTCGAGGATTTTATTATTTTAAATCGACTTTACGCACTAATTATTTGAAATGAAATCAACATTGCTATTAGGCAGCTTGGATAACAAAACAATATTACTTTTCAAATTAGTACTGCCTATCCCGTAAGAGATTTGGCGTGAAGATATGTATGTGCGAATATATGTACTGTTAAATATATATTTTTTTTAAATCTTGAACTTATTATTCAGGTTGTGTGTAACACTAAACGAGATCAAGATGTACATACAAACCGTCCCTACATTCGACAAACGATAACTCTACAGTCATCTTCGTATTGCGGCGCAGGACTGTTGAACCGCCGGTTATTAAGCAATTCTGGATACATTAGTGATGGTTGTATTTAAACATCGATATCTAGATTTTACAAATTTAATACTACTTTTGGAATAATCTCAGTTGTCGATTTTTCAGAATCGAAATTTAATTTATCTTCATGTCACTCTCATTATTACCTATTTCTCCTTTCTATTATTATTATCTTTTATACACGTATGTCCATAAAAAAGTCTAAATATATCAAACATTTCAATATAAGAGTTTCAAATTTTCTTTTGTGCTTTTTATGTAATTTCATATAAAATTGTCATTAATGATGTTCTATATATTCAGGTTAGACGCACAACTTTTCTCTTGTAGAAGGCCCACACCGAAGGCCCACACCACACACTTCCGGTACCATCCATAGCTAAAGCTGACCGCTATGTCTTTGAGCCTGTTTTGCAAGATGCTATTTTATTTTTCTTCAGGTCAGGTTCTATTGCGAGGTAGACAGAGAGTACCTTGTGTCAAATATCTGTTTTTAAACATGCGCGCGGGGTTTCGGAAATCTTTGACTTCCCCGTCAGCCACTATCTGGCTAATTTATAGTAAGTGAAATATTTTAATAAAAAAAATCGCAACATCACACCAGCAATCCCCGAAGGGGTAGGCAGAGGAATGAAGTACACTCCTAATATAGTGGTATGGATGTATAATATAGTACACTCGATAAAACCAAAAGGATAATAGTGTGTTCCCGTCACTATAATATTTTGGCACTCAGCAACAACTGCGCTCATTACACGCTGCGACATGAACACTATGTCGACAGTTATGGCCGTACACGATATTACGGTTCAGCTAAACACATAAAAATGTTTACATATCCCTGAATATATCCTTGGATGTGTGTAGTATGTGTAACCGTCCTTGTTAAATGGATGATGTGTAGTTTTTGCACACTCCATATTTGGTACAAACAGAGAAAAAATTGAAATAGCCGTTGACTACACAGACCGACCCGTTGATGGTATTGAAGTTCTTTTTACATCTATTTGTCTGCTGTCCGTACATCACGCAGAAAAGACTGGATAGTTTTTATGAAATTTTATACAAGATAGAAAATTTCAGTTGTTACTACTTGCAGAGCTATACAACTGTAAAACGTGTACAACCACAAAGAACTAAACTGGCTATAAATTTGACTTAACATTAATATAAAGTACATATACAAATAAAGATATATGTAAATACAGATTATTGTATGTATTGTATATTTATCGAGTACTTGTATTGATCGCTTTATATACAAAAAAAATTCAAATGAAGTTAGGTAACTCAAAATTGATGGAACCCTTGAGTTATTTGAAAACACTATTATCATAACACACGGTCTAGTATTTGTCAAGGCATTTCGAACTTTTTCACGCTCATAATGTAATCATCAAAATAACCTTCCAAGAGACGTAAGCGCCACACCAACTACATAAACTTCATACTGTATTAAATTCTTTACAACTCAATTACCACGAAATCAACAAAGTTGGCTGAATTTAATTCCCTTCATTAAGAACACCTACCGAAAAGTGGATCATTTTTATTAGCGTGTAAGACATTCAATTAGGCTAATGGGACTAGTTAGGCAATTCGTTAATGAAGTCGCCTCTAGTTTCCCACTTTATGTCACGGGAAACCCTCATTACCAACGACCTTACGATGTATTCATCGGGTACAGGTCGTGTCGGAAGGCTTAATTTTATTATTATAGTTCCAAACGAATACATTTTTAAATCATACTATGACCATAACACTTGAAGAGCAAATATTTATACATTAAATGCTTCTGATTGATAATTAGATGTAGCGGTCGCAGTCGTATCTTGTATGTTGGACGATCCCTCATTTTTATCTCTAGACGTTAAAAGAAGAGTCTAGAACATGTCACTCGAGTAATGAGCCCCAGTAATGAAACAAGCATGCTTGACGTTAACACAGGAGAGTGATAAATGGCGAAAAGATTCGGGTCACATCACCCATCGCTTTGATAATATTCTCTTCATACGTTCAGTTGGATAGCTTAAATTGTTCTTTATGCGGAGCAGAAACTGACTGCAAAAGTTTATGGGAACATTTTTTGTAGAGTCCTTTAATATATGTGGTTATTATAGCTTGTGAGCGGCGAAAACAAAGGATTAAATTAAACTATGCATTGCTTTAAGGAGTCCAGTTAACATGGATCTCACTTTATTAGTATGAGAGGTATATGTTAGAGTATGTTAGGTACCTTCAATTTCGACGTCACGTTTCCACGTCATTAGAACTAAAACTTAAATATATGAATTGGTTATGATAAAAGTATTGGCAATAATTATATTCATTTATAGGTATTTGACTGCCTCATTGGTCAAGTGGTTATAAGCGCAAGTGTTGATCAAGTAGTCCTGGGGTCGATCCTCGGGTCGTAAAAATTATAATAGGGTTTTTCTTACTTGAAATTTTCAGTAGTGGCGCATAGTCTGTATTCGTACCCGATTTATGGCAATAGGCTCACCTCCTATTCCATGGTGTAACGTACCTATAACATAACCTATAAATAGTGGGAGTATATTACATTTTATTGCCTACCCCTTCGGGGAAATACAGGCGTGATGTTTTGATAAGGATTTTAGGAGTATTTAAACCTATATACATATATGAACACGCTAGCCCCCTATGCATTTCTATTTCTTACTGCATTTCCTTAACCCTTTCAATATGAGAGGAGACCTGTATTCCAACAGTGGAATTCTAAAGGGTTGAAAAAAAAAAAACAAAAACAAAAAAAAAAAACTGCATTTCCACATACAGGTTTCGTGGGAACACTTTGTGCCGCCTTCTTTCTGACTTTTTTGCACGTATTGTAATGTTTTTTATTTATGTTAATTATAAAAAAAATTATTTCTTATAAAAAATATAGTAAGAGCTTATAGACTGAGTGAACGTCCAATTTGATTCTGACATTAAGAAAAAAAAATAAGAGACATCACGACCATGGCAACATAACGCAATTTCGTGTATTTTATTTCGACCGTAGGAAAACCTCATTCCAATCCATATAACACCTTCCGGTCCAATATTTTTCAGATACGTACGCTCCCAAATATCATTCTGATCTTATCGAAGCGGTCGTAATGGGTAATAAAATTATAGCAATAAATTTCTAAGCGAACAATACATTTCACCAGCCTTCACCTACAAATATTTAAAGGGAAAATTAAAATCAACGCTGATTTAATTAAATCCTTTGTTTCGTGCTTATAATATTAGGGATCCCGTGGACCCCTTTAATTAATTGTTCGTTATCAAATCGACAACGGCTCCCAACAGGTTCTATGTTATATAAATTGAGTCTATGCCCTTTATGTTTGTTTTACTTACCGTTTGCGCTGTTACTGTTTATGTACTCGGGGCACGCGAGTGCTTACGAAATTAGTACCTGAGTGGTAATTGAATAAAGTGTGTAAGGGGATAAACCAGTACAATCAAAAAGTCATATCATTATAAAGTCAAATGGTTGAATGAAAACAGTAAAAAAATAAAAAAAGTACTGTGTAATTTGGTTTTATATTACCTATACAAAATTTATAGTATACAAAAGTTATATGTATTTAAAAAAGTAAATATGACAGATACAAATATTTTACAACTGAAATGAGTCCATGACATTTAGCTATAACCAGGATGCAATTTTCAATGAATTAAAGACGTGCTATAAAGCTGAAGAAAAACATCTTGAAGAAACTTCTTCGTCTTAGTGTTTCACATAATGTTTACTAAGAGGCACCTCTATTCGTAAGTTCATCATTTCTGTAACCGTGATGGACCAGCGTGGTAGACTATCGCCTAAGCTCGTCTGATGAATTATAGAGGTACTATAAAAGGTTTGTTAATAATTATGAAGATGGCAAAGACATACAAATAAATAATTATAATTACTTTTTAAAATTATGTGAAGAAACTATAAAATGTCTATCAAATATTGCGAATAATTTATATCAGTACAACTTTTTTATATTAAAACAGTACAGGAATAGTAGCATGAAATTTTACTTTTAATGTAAATAATACATATTTATATGACCTATTTTCTTATCATTAACATTTATCACTATTTTAACAAACAGAAGTTCACTTACTTATGAAAAGAACTTCTGTAGGTACCTAATATTTTCCTCGCCTTTGTTCTTCGTACTGGCCAATACGTACACTCTCTTGGCCTGTGCAATTTCATTAATTAACAGACGAGTGTTTAGTTCGTAACACTATGCGATACATGAAATCAGGGCCGAATGATTCTCTCCACAGCCTGAGGGAATAAACCGTTCTTGAGACCGAGATCTCGAGAGCTATCTCTTGATGGTAATAACAATGGACCACAGCACTCATTGTTAACGTTTGATTACAACTTCTATTATCTACACGACATCCTTTAGTTTTATTGTCTGGGAATAATAAAAAGCTTTTATTTTTTTAATAGTGTTCTTTATTTAGTATATTAATTATTACTTAATCATAATATTACATTATGTAATAAAATATTTGAATGTATACCCCCATTTATCTGATCTGTAATAAATATTAAAAATCACGTTTTACTGAATAGAACTCAGTTATACAAGTCAAAAAATAACTTCTAGTGTCTTTCTACAAAAAAAAATTATGCCTCTCATAAACTATCTGAACACATACTTTCTATGTACCTATGTACTTAGACATAAATACTACATGTTGTGTATATCAGTCTTCGTTCCAACAGCGAATCAGGCCAACACTTATGGAATGTAATTAAAGAGAAACAAAACCAAATCGTACTCGACTCGAGCACTATCAGTCACAACACAAACGGAAATAGAACCGCTCTAGTTATCGAGGCTCTTTTATTGAAAAGAACCTCATTATTCAATGAGGACTTGGAATAATGATTGCGTTATGCGTTTTAATATTCGCAATGATAGTCTTACTAGTGTTTATAATATCTTCATAATACAATTAACATTATTTATCAAATATCGATTACTGTTTTGTGCCATTCATTTTAGTGATTTAAAAGTGTGGTAGGTTATGAAAATTTGAGACTTTTTTGAACTCAATTAATATAAATACATCACTTATATCACAATATTGGTAAGAGAATATTTGAGAGATTGGAAAATGATAGCAATCGAAGACTTCGATTAATTCTTTATTAAATACTTGGATGAATCTTAACCGAGTATATATAGCCATGGAATGCAGGAAGCGCTAATAATATTTAATAATGTCTGTAATAAGAACACGAACCCCAACAAAAAGTCCTGTAAGAAGTACTACATAAATAAGGATTTATGTAGTTCGCTGTTAAAACCATTCTTAGTTAATTATTTAATAAGAGTTCTCTTTCTTTCTTTGTTAATAATTATTACGTGAATTCGAAAGCATAGATCACCAAAGATTCCAATATAATGTTACTTCCACTAACAGACTGAAAATGTATGAGCAAAATACGAGTACATTTATATTCATATACGACTATATAGAATATAAGCTCCTTTTCAATCGTCCTTTTTGTAAGCCCTAGTTTATTAATCCCTATGATCTGAATCCCACAAAAGGCTTGCTAAATATAGATATTTTGCTAATATACTTTTATCATACATATGTTTAGTACAGACATCATAAGACCTTTATATAATCTAATCGGTCCTAAGCCCAGCTCGAGTGCCCTTGAAACGACCTTTGTGGTCCAGAACGTTCACGTTTACGTGGAGTATACTCGAGTCTCCTCAGATCTCGGATGCATGATTACCGACAAAAGGGGCGTGTCTGCAACGTATTTACCTTTTTTCTTTGCTCTAATCTTTTGCGATGGATTTGTTGGAACTATGTATTAGAAAAGTTTACTGATTTTTGTTATCAAATCATTTAAATCATCGTTTCCAGGCTCGATTGTGTTTTATAAATAAAATCATATATGTTATGTCATAATGTCATAAATATGTATGTCAAAAACATTCACTGAACATACAGAGTTTGGGAGTTTTAATTTACATTTTTTTTTTTTCGTTCTTTTTTCTGATCTGCGGAGTTAAAGTTTCTAAGTCCAATTCTGATAATTAGTACTATGGATACAAATAAATCAGAACAAATACGTTAAGGTTTTAGCAATATTTTTACTAGACTGTCTGCCTAGTCAGTTATCAAACCTGAAACCCTTTACCCTACTTTATTATTTGCTACATGGTTATTAAAGTGACATGAATACCTACAAAAGCAATCTCAATAGTAACATTTTATAAGTAAATAGTGAACGAAATGAATATGGTTAGCTTATATGTATCTAATAAACTACTGTAGGATGGATTACAAATGGAAATCTTCATGAGTATACAGAGGATTGGTTGGCAAAGATTTGCTTCAGTGCATTATGTATGGATCTCTCATTAGACGTGCTGTTGAATTGAGCAAATAGAGACTGCGGTATGGTAGCCAACTATATCGTTTTAAATAGGACATTTAATATGAAGAAAATGGAATTTTAACACTTCCGAGTCGACTCTTTTTATCATTCCACTATTGAAACATGGATCCCCTCTGTTAAAGGGAGGGTTAAGGCCATAGTCTGCTACCCTAGTCAAATGCACGTTAAAAGACTTCACACATCTTAGAGAATTTATTTCATAAACTCTAACGTGTGCAGTGTCTTCACGATGTTTTCCTTCACCGTTAGCAAATTATATTTATTCTTTAAACGCATATTGTACGAGGTGTGTCCCATGAAACTGAACGCAGAACCCCGGAGTAAGAGTCCGACTTGTAAGCTAATAGGTTATCACTAAGTGTTAACACTTACGACTGTCTTATTTCAGAAATTCATAAAGTATTGTGTGTTGTTTTGTAATTTCAACTTTGTGAATATTACAGATATTGAGTGAAATTCATCCATCCAAAGTTAGTAGGAACAATGATTTACATGTAACTGTTGTATTAACGTATCAAGTAACTTTATTTCCAGTAATTTTGATATAGTCACAGGAAAATCACATGTTCTTCTTTTAAGGTCGTTTTTTGCGTTAAATAAAACATTTGTTTACTAAAAATTTGAAGTTTGCACTGAAAATATCTCTAAGTACAGCTCCTCTTTAGAAAAACATACTGCTATATTTAAATTTATTTTCTGTTATGGTAACATATTGTCATTATCTAAAGAAATACACAATAAACTTCTGAAATAATATTTTCTCTTGTTTTCTTATCCCGTACTCTACATAGAGCCTGGTGACTGTATCAAAAGCCACCCTTCGTGGGCATATCCCTAATTGGTCCCATTGAAACTGAGAGCAACGTGACTGTGAAAGACGTGTGCTGAATTTTTATCTGTGTTTCTGTACACCTATGGCTATTCTACCGTTATTTCCGGTTTGTTATTAGAAGTTGAAAATCGTAGAAGTATGTACGTCAAGGATACTAAAAGCTGAAGATCGAGCTCAGTGGCATGCTATTGGCGAAGTCTATGTCCAGCAGTGGACGGGAGTAGGCTGGTGGTGATGACGATGATGATAGAGACTAAATGCAAAATTCTTTAAAACAGGTGTAATGTCATAGATATAGGTTTACTTAAACGGTTATTTCCGTCATCAGTCTTTCAATCCGTACTTGACCAGTGTTTATCAGTCATAGTATAAGCCATCTTATTCGGATATAGGAACCGTGTTTAAGAGCGGAACGAAGTGTAGGTGATTGATGAGATGAGAAAACCAGTA
>DWMG01002053.1:0-13908 GCA_018244855.1 Elbella merops | reverse complement strand
ATATTTCTTCACTGATGTACATGGGAAAGGTCAACGACCTCCGCCTCGATATTTCTTTTCAGAAGAAATCCTGAATCTATACAAAGTACAGAAGATACATAAAACTGGAGACGAACTGCGATTAGGCGCAATCATTTGATAAACCGCTCCGTTGAGCAGCAAGATGGCCGTCTGGACGGAAAACATCTGCAAATGTTAAATCGCCATTTTTATGGATATTTTGACTGCGGACACGGTTAAATGAACAATACTTTTTATGTAAGCCCTACATAAATTAAAAAGGAATTTCATGGATTTTACTTATCGTCTAATAACACAAACTCTTTTGCGCCTTTTGGGTTCTTCATTATCAACGCGAACTGATAGAAATATCTATTTATATATCTATGCACATTTTCACCGTAAGGCACATTTTATTATAATAAGTTAGAACCATTACACTATCGTAATATATATAACAGTAAGAGAATGAACAAACGTAAATAAACAGCCTTAATATAAAGCATAGTTACGCTTGAACTCTAACAGTTGCTGTAGCGCAAACTGAGCATACGCCTGCACTGAGCGCGGTTAACCGGACACCGGGCCTTTAATTAATAAACTCACTTGTTTACACCGAACCCATAAATAGTCTACTGTTAAATTATTGTATGAATAACTGCGTGCAATATTGTTCTAGGGTAGCTTCGAACTGCTGATTGGTTATTATATCGCTGTTCACTGAGCAATATTAGGCGCTACAGTCTTTTAATGGTCGACCATTATTGGCGAAATTTACACAAACGATTTCGTGGTTGGATGCATAGAGCAGAAGATCTAGCTCAGTAGCCTATCATTGGAGAGGCCTATGTCCAGCAGTGGACGATGACAGGCCGATAGTGTGTGTGTGATTTCGTGACTGATTTACTACTTCAAATCAATTTATCATTTTCAGATAATAGTCGTTAATGAGAAATCTACAAAGTACTAGTACATATGTGATAAGTAATACCTGATAAAAGAGCCGATTTCGTACGTGCACAACAACCAATTTAAGTTGTAACCGAAATATATAGATTGTACATCAAATATAACTACATCTGAATTTAACTACAGTACGTTCTAATATTAATGCTGACTTTTTTTTTCAATTCACGGAACTAGTATTGGCAATCGAAGTTCTTTGTATGCAGATAGATTTTTGGCGCGGTAAATCAATTATTTGGTGTGGAAATATTTATTTGGGTCGCCTTCGCAAATTGGTACGCCCGTCTGCGTCCTCGCTGAGTGCGAATTTATTTATGTTGGCGCTACCCATTATACTGATATGGATAATAATAATAATATTTTTGGTTTTTCGTTAAGTAGTGTAATGTTCATATATATACTTACATGTAGAGTATCTGGCTTTATGACAAGTTGTAATAGATGGTTGGGCAAATCACACAATAGAGAATGAAACTAGCTTTGGTTTAATATGGAATATATGTACATAAACTCTTAATATACCATACTAATCATACTTAGGTACCTAATATTAATAATTATCACTATAACGTCACATCAGGTCTCCAAAAGGTAGTCAGAAAGCACTAAAAGTGACAATTATCTCTGTCCATTCTGAGCTTATAGTAATAATGCATTTCAATATAGTATTTTTATAGAGCATAGTTTCGCATACCACTTATATAAAAATATTCTATAAACGGCTCTACATCTTAAACGACAAAAATCCGCTAGTAAATATTTCGACCAAATTCAGTTTCGTAAAAAGCCTTTTCAACAAGCTCGCCGATGTTTAACCGGCGTCCCGCAAAGTTCCATGTAAAATTTTTCGCCTTATCCCTCCAAAATTACATACTTTACATACCGTATCCGTGAGGCGTGTCGCAGGCGCTGCGGCCGGAATAGAGATGAGGAAAAAACTCATGTCGCGGTTACTACTTGAAAAGTGTTAAAAGCTCTACGCGTCTCTATCAACGAGTAAAAATAAGAAAAGTCCAACGAGCTAATAAAAAGTTTAAATTTATTTTAAACTTTATATTTAAATTATAACAGGTCTTATGACGGGTACTCTAACGGCTGATTATACATAGCGTACATGTAGATATATACTGACAGGTTGCGGTATACCGCAGCCTGTCTAAGCATGCAAAATGTCCTGACTACCGACGGGCAGCAGCGTCGACGTTACGAAAACCTATGCTAGACGATCACCAATTCACATGCCCAGCGTGGGGATTATGGGCAGATTATATATCCAGCGGAGTATTTAGCCAGTCTGATGATAATGGCTTCATGTAGGTATTCCGTTGGCGTATTTAATTATTACATAAACTTCGTTGCTTATTCTTATAATACTTGGAGATTATATTACATACCGGCTAATACAGAAACTGGCTTTAATAGCTTTTCCTACTTTATGGTAAGGACGAGGTTTATATGTAAATGAAGTAAAAAGTGGGTATATTAAGTATATATACTTTTTACTTCTAAGCATGTATTTAAAAATGCTTGTTTAAAGACAGACATAAATGCGTGTATTACTGTTGTGATGAAATCAATATGAAATATATTGTAATGAAAGTACTAAAAAGAAACTAGGTTAGCAAATTAGACTTAGCCTGTAGTTAGTCGTCAGTTATGATAAATAACTAATAAATAAATAATAATAATAATATTCTTCTTTCTTTCTATTCCTTTTTTATTGTGCTTTAGCTTCACGTAGCTTCAAGTAGCTTTAATAAAGATGGCACGTTCAAACCAAAAATTTAAAATTATCTATTTGAAACCGAAATACAGCGAGAAAACAACTGTTCTAATAAAATTTGACATACTAGTAAACGCTGTGATATAATGGATTACACTAAAATTAACTCGAGAACATTGTTCGTATCAAAACAGAAGAAAATAATGAATAATTGACATTATTATTAATGACCGTTATAATAAAAGACAATGGCTGTCAATACTTATTGTACAAATCTAGTTCATGAGCGTTATTACTTATGTGGAATTCGCAGGTAACCGTCGAATGACGTGAGACGTAACGAGCTAGATTCTTCATTAGATCCACATCTAGACAAGAATCCGTAATAACGCCCGTAGCAGATCAGCGCTGCTATTTAATATATGTATGGACCAATCGATACGCGTACGTGCTACGCGTTCTCGTAGACATGCTACGAAGAACCATTATTGAATTGTGACCGTATGTACTAGTATACATGTAGCTACAATAATAACTGCACTAAAATTAATACCTATTAATATCACTGTATGTACTATGTAACTAGAATTATTAATATTATTGCACATATTCGTCATTAGCCTATCTAAGTCTACTGCTCAAAATAAGTCACTCCTGAGGGTTATTGCCCGTAAACTCCACGCTAGACATTCAGGTCGGGGATCGCAGTGCATAATTTTTCGCACCACCTACACTGCCCGTATACTGCCAGGTCATTTAGCCGTGCCTAGACAGGTCGAGCCATACTGCGATCTGCCCGCGTCGGGTTTAATCGCCTCTTACTACGCACTGATATCGTGTTATGAAGACATACATAATATATGTGAAATTATAATTACACATATATTGTGTAACTATATTTTAACTTTGAAGTTAATCTACAAGGTCATTAATCTAACTCTTAATTTATGTTTACACATAACACACACACACACACATAGCCTTCAATAATTTATATATATCACATATATAAAATCGTATAATTGTAAATCGAAGTAAATGTGTACAATTCTACATGTATTGATGATTCATAAAATATAGAAGTATAAAAATAGAAATATATGTACTTTTGTTTAAATCTCGATGAAACCGCAAAATTCGTTTATACGAGTATCCACTGAACATAATATTTACATCCATTGAAAAATCATTAAACATTTAACGACTGAATTGCAATAAATCACTAGCGCCCATAAAAAGTCGGAAAACAAATAAAACTACGACCCTTGAAAATAATCGGAAAAATATAATAAACTTTTCTCATCTAAAAACTTTCTGTAGCCATAACTCACCCATCGATAATTACACCATAACTCACACTATACATTTCACCGCTAATATTAAACTCGGATAATGTCCCCGTGATCAGTTTTAAAATGTATATTTATTGCGTCGCCCCTCAGTAAGGCACTAGCTTTATCGTCGGGATTAACAGGTGGTAAAAGAACCAACGAAATACACCCAGAAATATGAAATAACAATGGATATAAAAAGCATTCTATTTTTAAATCGCATAATTAAAAAGTATTCCTTTTTCGCTGTAGTGAACCACCCTGTACCCAAATTTAAATATACATTTGCATATGCTATACGTATGTTTTAAGACTACAGTACATCCGGTTTATGTTTTTTATAGTTATATTTATGTATTTTATAGAGTAGACGTGTTCTGGAGTGGAGTCCGCGACTTGGCAAACGTAGCGTAGGACGTCCTCCAGCTAGGTGGAGTGACGATATACGCAAATTGGCTGGCAGTGGTTGGGTGCGAAGAGCTGAAGATCGATCTCAGTGGCGTGCTATTCATCATCATCATCATCATCATCAGCCTATCTCAGTCCACTGCTCTGACATAGGCCTTCCCCAAAAGAGGGGGGTTTATGCCCGTAATTTTCACGCCGGGCATAGGGGTTGGAGATCGCAGGGCACAGCTTTTCGCACCGCCGGCGCTGCTGCCCGTCGGCGGCCAGGGCATTTAGCCGTGCCTATTTAGGCTACGCTATACCGCAATCAGCCGGTTGCCAGAGCCTCGTCTGTTATAGCAGGGTGCACCACGTGCAGGGGAGGTTGACTTGGTTCCTGAGATAGTGGTTGGAACCCCTTACACCCTTAACACCTATAATTGCCTACATATACATATATTAAAGTCCAATACACTTAGTTTATTTCAATCTCATTCATAAGCTTAGAAACAGGAAAATAACGGTGGGCCGTATGTCTATGGATCAACTAATGCGTTCATAGTTCATTTTGGCTAACATACTATCATTAGTATAGAATCACGTCCGGTCCCTTACGCGGTAGGCAGAGTTGGTTAACATGCGAAAAGTGATGTGACTAACCCGAAAAGCACATTTAGCGTATTTGCTAATCGCCAATATGTCTACGCTAACAGACCTTGTAAAATGATTATATTCTCACACTACACGTTCCTATGTAGGTGGTATCGAGTCAAACTTCCCACAAATTCAGTCGTCAGCTAGAACACAGACAGGGGCGTCTACGGTACATTAGGCGCTAAATGAAAGCGTCCTAGTGTGTGCCCTCTGAAAGTGGGTCGCCGGGAGTCCTGCGAAACGCTTTAAGGCGGTTCGCTACTCACTCTGTACAATCAGACGATACGGCGCGAATATGAATATATAATGCTTTTCAAGGGATGGTAATTTTGTATACAAGGATTCTGTACTCGAAACCGGTGTGTATGTTTTTAATTATATTAAAAGACGGCCAACTTGATGGTAAGTGGCTCAGCAATATCAGAGGAGTTATCAATATACTGCCTGCCTTGAAAGAACGTTTTGTTTTTTTTTTTATAAATTGCAGTTTCTAGTTTATAAGTAGTAGTAGTTTATAAGTACAGGTTTCCCCACGATGTTTTCCTTCACCGTTAGCGAGCGATATTTAAATTTAAAAGAAACTTTTGTAAAGAGGTGCGCGCCATGGGTTTGAACCCGGCACCCCCGGAGAGAAGGGCTAAATTCTTAACCAAAAGCTCCATGCGTAGGTTACACAATCACGTATGAAAAGAATGATAAATATGCAAACGTGTCAAGTCCGTAAGCATTGCAACACAGTTAATATTTAGCACTCGATTCGCTCTACCTACCCCGTAAGGGACCTAGCGATGATACAAGATTACAGCCAATCACATATTAATTATTGGCTGTTCATAAAATCACGTCTACGATAAAAATTACACACAAAACTCGTATAATATTCAATTAATTATCCCGTCTACAATTAGGGAAATGAATTGGGATTTGAAAAGGAGTTACAAAACTGTGACGAACCTTGGGTAGATTAATATCACTTCAAGGCTCCAACGCGAGTATAGAGCCTGTTTTAAAGGAGTGAGACGAAAGTTTAATTATAAATGTACCTCGATGCCCGGGCGGTTGATACAGGCTGTATCAACTTTAGCACATTTTTTGTGTGCTCCGATTTAAATTTCATTTGTTTTTACCTTAATTTCTAATGTTTTTGTACAGTCGTAATGTTTGTGAATATAAAATTATCAAATATTATTTAACAGAAAACGTTATTTATGTTTTTTTAATATTGTATGATTTCGTGACCTCTCAATCAGGGAACGTCTGCAACATTCTTTAAATTAAGTCTAAACCGCTTCAAAACTATCCATAACGAAACAGGAAAAGTAAGTGTTTAAGCATTATTTTCAAAATCTTATATCTAGCGTAACTATCATAAAGTTTTATAATTAAAAGTAATGTATTTCATATTATAGGGTATATAACAAACGTAACTTCACGCCTGTAATCCCCGAAGAGGTAGGCAGAGGAATGCAGAACATTCCACGGTTCACCGGTTACGTTTACGTCCCACTATGGAATACCTATACCATAGTGGGACCACCTGGTGAGCGTATTGCCTTGCATCGGGCACATTTTATATTAAGTTACTTAGTAATTTTTTATATATACGAGTATATCAATTCTCACTGCACTTAAATTTAAATAAATACAATAAATAAGAATCACCCTTAGCGATTTTAACTATTTTTGGGGTTCGTGTGATTATTAAGTGAACTAAAACATACCTGTAGCGTAAGCTGGCTCAAGATCATCTTCGTCGTCGGTGTGGTGTCTACTCGACGCGTGTGAGTGTGACGAGTGCGAGTGGTGCGGCACACCCACATGCACCGGCTGTATCGGCTGTTCGTAATGTTTATGGTGGTCCACGTACACGCGGTGGTGGTGGGGGCACGGCGTCGGTGGTAGATAATCGGCCAACGTACCACCACGCGTTAATGTCGAACCCGCACTGAGCGTCCCCCCACCGGAACACGAAGCTAAAGCACTACGCACTGAACCCAAATCTAACGAGGGTCTTCTAGAAAGTTCCCCATAGCTTTCACCGAATAAAGCGCTGGCGGGCACCGCGTGCCTCACTTCGTGGTGATGCGAGTGTCCGCCGTTGGAGGAAGAGTGCGGCGACGCAGAGTGGTCGCGGCTGTCCCTTGACGTGGACGCCGTGTGTATGATGCTCTCGTCGTGACTCTCCATCACCTCCCGGGCCGTCGGTGGATTCGGATGCGTATGTACCACGGAGGTGCCGGCCCGGCGTGGACTGCGCCCGCGGTCCGGAAGCACGGAAGACGCGGACCAGTAGCCCCACGCCATTTTAACTAGCTTGTCTCTCCAAATTGTCCACTATAACAAACTTAACACTGGCCGCTAGCCATGCATGGGAAGACTGAAGCGAGGGCGAGTCGACTCTGCGGATGGACGAGGTTTAGTTTCGGTTAATCCGTGCAGAGGTCGCCAGTGACGGCCGCTCAATGGGGCGAGGTGGGAGAGCCGACAATTGTGTAAACGAACCTAATCTCCTTTGACGCCGGCGCCTCGGGCGACCGAAATGTGGCTTCGTGGCTTGTACCTTCATGTGGAAAAGTGTTTTGCTAAATGTGTTTCGACAATAACAATAGAGTAGATTCGTGCGATGCCATTACTAGCTTTGCGGGTCGTGTATTTCATTGTTTACGTTTGTGATTTCGTGCATGACAGTACCTACTGTGAAACCGCATAGAGTAGCGCGACGTTCGATTCAATTAGTTTATTATTTACTGCTTATGACATCGTAACTATTCCATACAGACATTTCGAGATTTTGGGGTGTAAATTTTGCACGTCAATCCCATTACTATTCAAAATTGATGTGCCCATGAAATGACCTTTTTATGTATACAAACAACTATACATGTATCTCATATATTTGCTTAATATAACTTCTATATAACTACGATGTGTATATAATACAGTACAATATTAAATACAAAGTTTAAATCAGTGTGTACACCAGCTGTTGGCCCCTTGCAATTTGCACAAAACTTCCATTAATAACGTCGCGAACTAATTTAAACATCAAAATTCATCTAAACAATGCTGCGAGCGATATAATTCCCGGGAATGACGCGTTTAATCCCATCGGAACCGTCCATAGCGGAACATTTCATATCTCATTGCGCAGATAGGATCGCGCGATGAAGTATCAACGCTGAATGATTCATCTCTCTGCTCCACATATGATATTTATGCAGAGGAAACTGAATCAAAATGTATTAATCAGTGTATAAAGAATATATATGTGTGCATCAGTACGAAACTGGCTTATTATAGTCCACTGTTCGTCTTTTGGATTTTATGAGTATGCTAACATGTATTAATCCATCCTTCATCTCCTACTACGTGAATTTGACAATTCATTTTTTTTTTAACCCATTACAATTCCATTGTTGGAATACGGGTCTCCTCTCATATTGAGAGGGTTAAGGCCATAGTCTGCCACGCTGAGCAAATGCGGGTTGGCAAACTTCACATTCCTTAAAAAATATTTATCTCGCATATATTAAAAGCAAATAGTATTTGCTTGACAATATTATTGTCAACGGAAAGAGGCGTATAAATTGGTAGCAAGCATATAATGTCCGTATTGTCAACCTGGTTGAGTATTAGATTATCGTGTGTGTGAGATAAATTTTCTACAATTGGTGGAGGACTAGTAGTACAACTTTGTGAAATTTCGGCCATAACAAAGTTATTCTATCTCATGGGGATTATGAACAAGCCAATTAACCTGGGTCACCCTAATAATATAGAGACATTTATAGAGTATAGAGTAGACAAAAACTGATACAAATTGTTTATTAACTTGTCCAAAATCTTAATATTAGACTAAAATAGTATTTAAATTTATTTGTAACATAACAATATTATTATTGTGTTATAATTCTCCAAGGGTTGACTGGTGGAGAATGTCACTAGGCAATGAGTTCGCTCTGTGTTATGCCTGCTGAGATCCGTCGGCTTAAGTCATAGGTTGTAAAAACAAAATCAATCTGAGTACATACTTCCCAAACTACTCGTCTATTTCTCCATGCCAAGGTATTTTATTGAAAGTCGCCACCACCTGTAACGAAGTTACTGATCGAAGGTTTTATTACGCATTTACGTCATAGGGAGGTCAAAAGTGCTTTAAATACTCCGTGAGCTTTTTTATCTAACAGAAATGATAAATAAGGGTCGAATATTAATATTTGTATGCTACCTTAAATGTTATTTAAATCCTATAAAATATGAATTATTACAAATATTTAATCGACAAAGACAAACATTATTGTCTGTGTCAGAAAATCAATAAACGTATAAAATTATTAAATTGAAACACAATGAAAAACTTAAATGCGTCTTAGAAAGTCTTTATGAAAACATTTCAACGTTAATAGCACCAGAATAGTGTGAAATGAAAATTTATTACAACATGGAAATAGATGAAAAACTAGATTTTACACTCACCATATCATCGTAGAAAGGCATCAGGATAGTCAGTATCCGCTGGATGTGATAGAAACATAATGTCCAGTTCAAGTCGACGTTGTTACACAGTGGCTGATTGAACCATATCCCATGATTATTAAACACAATTTCTTGACTACCTATTTTGATAAGAACACCGTAAAGAACATCGAAAAAAAGTCACGCTCACTTCACTGAGTTTTAGCCATTGCTTTAGTCAACCAAATCTAGTTCTATTCTGAAGATCTAACGGACACTTATTATTATTATACCCGAGTCAAATTTATTCAAATTGTCGCACGGAATATTTGCAATTTTCAATTGGAATTGTTGAACGGGAATAAAACATAAGGTATGTTATGTGATATAAATAACAGAAATATATATAATCGAATACACGAACTAAAAGTTTTTACGATTAGTGGGAACCAGAAATAGGCGTACGTCCTCCTTCGTGGCTGAAACGAAACTGGCTTCTGAGTTCTGATCGCTACAGTCGTTACAGTGAGTACGAATTATCAGCTAAACAGCCAAGTTGAAAATATATCAAGCTTACGAGTACATCGACTTTTTTTGCCTTATAAAATACTTAGCGTATTTTTTGAAAAAATGTGAGTATATCAAGGTCAATAGAAAAAACACTTAAGACGGCAATGTTCATTTCAAACATATTTTTCCATTTTTGTGTGACGGCCGCGTAGAATCCTCAGCTTCATGTTTTGTATTCGCATATAATCATTCCTTCTTATATTTTTTGCTCAGCGGCAACAATGTTGATAATTTTATGCGTTAGTTTAAAAAATATGTAAGCTAAAGTACAATACGAGATATTTTAAATGGCTCTTCATAGGGAGCTATGTCTACGTTATTGGCCTCAAATCGGATATCTGTAATTTTTGACAGCCGGTACCTACTAATGTATTTAGGCTGTAATTTAACAATTGCTGTCTTATTATAAATGCATCAAGATTTAACCCTTCGCAAATATCGACCAATGTGTTACCAGTGATGATATACGGTACAGAGACGTGGTCCTTTACAAGCTCAAAGTCGCTCAACGAGCAATGGAGAGAGCTGTGCTCGGAGTTTCTCTACGTGACAAAATCCGAAACGGTGAAATCCATAGACGTATCAAGATTACCGACATAGCTCTTAAAATAAGTAAGTTGAAGTGGAAATGAGCAGGCCACATCGCTCGAGTGACTGACATCCGTTGGGGCAGAAAAGTCATCGAGTGGCGACCACATCTCGGTAATAGGAGCGTAGGTCGCCCTCCTACCAGATGCTCTGACGACCTGAAGAAGACAGCGGAAGCTGCTGGATTCGGAGGACCCAGCACCGGAAGAAGTGGCGCCAATTTGGGGAGGCCTGTGTCCGGCATTGGACATCTACAGACTGACGATGATGGTGATGAAATTTCGATGAATAATAATAATTAACCGGTCGCCTTGTACATCTGATAAGAAACAATATTAACCGACCTAAATATTAAATTTTAAGGTATTGATTTTTTTATATGTATACACATATGGTTAATTAATAATACTGGACACTCTTCGAGTCCTGAAATAACGTCCGGAAAGTGCCTAAAAATGGTATTTTGGAGACGTAGTGTTAAATGCTGAATGAATACTAAAGAAAGTACGAGAGGTCTTTCCATCAGGTGCAAAGTTTCATGAACCGAACTCTGATAAGGAAAGACCTCAACAGTCGATTACGGTTATTACTGTTAGATAACAAGCGGCGAGTCTCTTTAGAGGGTAGTTTCTTAACCGGCTCAAGTGCTTACCGGTTATCCGTATCTCCACCGATCCGCACTCGAGCAGCGGGTAAAGTACGCTTCAGATCTTCTTCAGTCGCGGTAATAGACCAATGCTTATAGTGAACATAAATTAATGTTTACTGATTTTGATACTTGTGTAATTTCTGGATTATCGAAGTTCAGAAAAATGTTTTGGATATTTTTTATTCGTCTTCATGCAAATTGACAGAGAATTAGGGACATAATTACAAGTACTACAAAACTATGTAGATATTACTCCAAAACTATGTAGATGTTTATAACTGTTATATTTTACAAACTCGTACATATAGAGCAAATTACGTAAGGGAATATTGACAAAGTACAGATATGACACATCCCTGTTTGACTTTTTTAACTCCTTTTTATTGTATTTTAAACACAAAAAGGGAATTGTGAGCGATTAACGATAGTATATTGACATATTGATATAAATGTTCGCTTATCCAGTTTGGCAGCCAAAATTATACTATTAAAGATTAGGTATTACCTAAATTAACTCATACAGAGTTCATAAAACCGAACCGAGCGATAATTAGTACATATTTAGAGCGGAGTATTTGAGTTTAACAGTCATTTCAATGTAGATACGTATCATATAATACCATAGTATTACTTTTAGTACGTACATATTTCCATATATTATGTATTTCAAGACGAACGCAATATGACCTTTACATAGTATACGCACATAGCTGTATATGAATATATCTATGTATCTCTGGCTATGGAGGCAACTGCTAAGAACGGAATTTTGGGATACTCCCGCGGGATCGGGAAATACGATATAAATATAATTGAGATAACCGGAACATAGCTGGTGTGTTGAACGAATACAAATTGAGGTGCTTCATAGATTGAAGGGAACTCAATTACTCGTATTACACGAGCTTAGAACCACAATGAATATATATGAGAAATTACAAAGTTTATACAGAATTTCTCTATACAATGATAGGATTTTAACTATTTTATTCATGACCAATTTTCACCCGAAAATCTATGCATAAATGTCCCTGCTGGAACTTAGTTCAAAGATTATGGAATAATTTAGTTGGTTTGAGATCAAATTTATGAACGTTTTCTCATCATAATATACGGATACACAACTCCACTGCATAGAGATGTCGTGGCCTTATCGTAGATTTGCTCACTTCATGAAATGCTCGATAATTTCATCAAATGTTCGCATTTCATGATGTGGGCAACTTAATTTGACCAGATCATTAAATCGTCAATGTTTCACGATTTTGTCATCCACATTTGGTCAGATCATATAAATAGGGTATCCATAAAATATTTCATAAACGTCCAGAATATTTTAAGAACTTATTTTTGTCAGTCTTACAACCTTTGTTTGAACGGCATTGATTTTTTGCTGACTTGCAAAAACATTTTTAAAGCCTTTACCTCAAAATAAAGATTGGAAATTAATAGCTTCCCTCAATGATATTGGCAACTCTGATATATCTTCGCAATAATCTTTAGACGACATCTGTATGTCCTGCCGAGAAAACCAATTTTTAATTGTCCCAGAACCCGTTCCGATTTTGTATACTCCGTTCCTAAAATCAACTACCTTCCCAGCAATATTTTTGGTGTCTAGAGGTCCACGGTCAGTTTTCGGTACATTCAAAAACACGGAATTCCCAATTTCTAATAAAGGAAGTTTCTTGGCGGTGTTATCGACCATTTTCTCAGCAGCATGTTTAACCCCACTATGAGCTTTATCTCTTTCATTAACAATCAACTGTTCCTTTTGGCAAAGAAAACATTGAACTTGAGATCCATAACCTTTTTCTCCACAAGCAACGCCACATATAGCATGCACAGGTTTGGAACATAAACTACAGAAATGAGCTCCTGATGTGTCCTTACCATAGACGAGACACACAAGACCATCAGCTGACTCTAATTCCATATTATCTATCTCCATTATTTCAATGTTAGACAAACACTCATCAGCAATTGGTCCATTCACTATTACGTTATCTGACGGCATAACATTAATTATCTGTTTATTCTGTGATGTAGAATCATTATGATTTATTTGGTCCGATTCTTGCTCCTTTTTCTGTTTCTGATTGATTTGGTTCAACTCTTCCTCCGTCTTGATTGATGTTACAATACTTTCAGGAATATTGCAACTTTTTAATATAGTTTTCGGCTCAGAACCAAACAATGCACGGTAAGGGGATCTGCCAATTATGCGGTGGTAATAAGAGTTTTTATAGAATTGAACAAAAAAATAGCCAATGGACCACTCAGTAGACTTATTATCTTGCATCCAACACCGCAACATTCATATTTTCAACATTTTGATTGGATCTTTCCACGCTGCCTTGTGTTTGAGGACGTCGAGGACTACCGTGAATAATTTTGCATTCGGGCCACATTGACACCAATTCTTCTATAACATGCGCAGTGAACTCTCTTCCATTATCACTTTGTAATATAAATGGAGCGCCAAATTCCAAGAATATTTTTAAAAGTTCTACGGCTACTTCTGTAGCTCTTTTCGATTTGAGTGGTCTGAGGTGTAAAAATTTTGTGGCATGATCTTGGTAATT